>JABXNX010000061.1:129121-187265 GCA_014843695.1 Archivesica marissinica | reverse complement strand
CTTATATACAATCAAATGCAATCAAAAGTTAGCACTATAAGTGAGAACTGCACATTGGAATAATATAGTAATGTAAAAGCTGAAAAATAGAGAAACTATATTTAATATGTAATGGAATATGATGATATATGGAATTGGCTAGCAGAGTAGAAAATGGGAATGAGACAATTAATGATACTAGATCTATCTAACAATGTGCAGATTTGACTTGTATGAAATCAACTTAAGGACAGCAATTTTCCGATTCTAATAAATATAACAATGGCAATACACGTTTATAATAACAGTAGAAGTATTCGATTAGTTTGAATTGTTATAGTTCCACCTTAAGTAGAGAATTTTGTCTAAAGTAATAACGTTTATGATGTATATTATGAATCTCAAGATTTCAATACTTATCAGCTGTGAATGCAAAATGTTCACTGCCACACATTACAATTTGAAATGTACAATGTATGAATTGCCAATGGTGACACTCGTTATTTCACGATTTCAATCTTCAGGAATTCACGATTTAAGCTTCACGAATTTACGTCAGTTGAAATCGTGAAATGATGAATTTCACAGCCTGGCGTTCGTAACAATGTGCTACATTTTGTTTGTAGAGTTAGTAGGTTATGTAATCATAGGTACATTTTTTAAATTTTGTATGTCAATACATACGTTTAAGTGGTATGGAATGCCAGGATAAGTCAAACCTGTCTTAAGCAACCAGCCAAGGGAGTCGCGGAAAGTGGCTGATTAGCACAGGTGGCTGCTTAATAGAGGTCAAATGTATAATGAAGCAGCTTATTTGGAATCTGGAAACGGGCTGCTTAATACAGGTTGGCTGCTTAATAGAGGTGGCCACTAACACAGGTTTTGACTGTATATATAAAACACATTTTAGCATCGTATGATTATTGAGAGAACGCTTTGACAAGTGTCGATTTTTATACAGAGCTCTGTATTTTGGGGAGTGAAGCCCCAAAAGGGACCATTTTCGAGAGAAGCTTTAGTGCCACGGCTTCTTCAGTTGTCACCTATTACTACACATCACCAGTTCACTTCAGCATCATCGCTCTACAAGACTCACTACGACAACTCGTCATTATGCCATGATTTACTAGTAGACGGTGATATGCACGCATTACTAATCATATCGGAACGCTCGCCCATATGGTTCGCCGGCGGCGAGGGTAAAGTAACGCAAGCTAAAACATATGGCACGTCGAGGGCTAAGGTAAAGTATCTGAACAAACAATCACTTAACACTTAGCTGTAAGCTAAGCTAAGCATAAAATGTAATTTAATCCATAGGTAAAATCATTTTATTGTCATGGCGACAGCTGGCCAAGATACATATTAATTTTTACAAACATGATACTTATTGTGTAGTATCGATATATTGATTGATACGGTCAGAGGATTTCAAAGTGTGTATGCCAGGGGCGTAGCCAGGAGGAAAATATGTGCAGACCCGGGTAAAGAATGTTGAGTGAGCGTAGTGAACGAGGTTGCTAGGGGGGTCCGGGGGCATGCACCCCCGGAATGTTGTGTTTTTTAGGATGCAATTTCCCGCATTCTGTTGCATTTAAAAGACAAATTCGGACATGTTTTTATAACAAATAAACATGACAATACACTGTTCTGCTTAGCTATACATGTACATCAAAAGCAATATCAATTCTATTTTTTTTTTGTGTGGTCAAAATGATGTGCAGGCCCGGGCCTTTTGACCTAATGGCAGCTACGCGCCTGTATACTTGTGAGCATGTGCTGCATATACTATGATGAGCTGCGATCTAAATTGTCATCATTTTGAAGCATATCTCGCATGCATTGTGGATGAATGATTAATTATAGGTCAACGGCCATCTATATAGTATGATGACCGATAGTTATTACATATAAAACAATTATTCGGATAGTGGCCAGTATCGTAGCTAGAATCTGAAAGTAACCCAGGCGACCCCCCCCCCCCGAATTATTTTGTGGATGCTTGTCTGTGCATTCTGAGGGCAGTTTGATCAGTTTGAGTGTTCCTATACCTGTCGCTACTTGCTTATTATATAGCTCCCTTGTCACAGTATATAGCTCCCCTATCACAGTATATAGCTTCCCTGTCACAGTGTATAGCTCCCCTGTCACAGTATATAGCTTCCCTGTCACAGTGTATAGCTCCCCTGTCACAGTATATGCACCCCTGTCACAGTATATAGCTTCCCTGTCACAGTATATAGCTCCCCTGTCACAGTATAACTTCCCTGTCACAGTGTTATAGCTCCCCTGTCACAGTATATAGCTCCCTTGTCACAGTGTATAGCTCCCCTGTCACAGTATATAGCTTCCCTGTCACAGCGTATAGCTCCCCTGTCACAGTATATAGCACCCCTGTCACAGTATATAGCTTCCCTGTCACAGTATATAGCTCCCCTGTCACAGTATAACTTCCTGTCACAGTGTATAGCTCCCCTGTCACAGTATATAGCTCCATTGTCACAGTATATAGCTCCCCTGTCACAGTATATAGCTCCCCTGTCAAAGTATAACTTCCCTGTCACAGTATATAGCTCCCCTGTCACAGTATATAGCTCCCTTGTCACAGTATATAGCTCCCCTGTCACAGTATATAGCTTCCCTGTCACAGTATATTGCTCCCCTGTCACAGTATATAGCTTCCCTGTCACCGTATATAGCTTCTCTGTCACCGTATATAGCTTCCCTGTCACATTATATAGCTTCCCTGTCACCGTATATAGCTTCCCTGTCACCGTATATAGCTTCCATGTCACCGTATATTGCTCCCCTGTCACAGTATATAGCTTCCATGTCACCGTATATAGCTCCCCTGTCACCGTATATAGCTCCCCTGTCACCGTATATAGCTTCCATATCACCGTATATTGCTCACCTGTCACAGTATATAGCTTCCATGTCACCGTATATAGCTCCCCTGTCACCGTATATAGCTCCCCTGTCACAGTATATAGCTCCCCTGTCACAGTTTATAGCTTCCTTGTCACAGTATATAGCTCCCATGTTACAGTATATGGCTTCCCTGTCACAGTATATAGCTACCCTGGTCACAGTATATAGCTCCCCTGTCACAGTATATAGCTTCCCTGTCACAGTATATAGCTCCCCTGTCACAGTATATAGCTTCCTTGTCACAGTATATAGCTCCCCTGGTCACAGTATATAGCTCCCCTGGTCACAGTATATAGCTCCCCTGTCACAGTATATAGCTTCCATGTCACAGTATATAGCTTCCCTGTCACCGTATATAGCTTCCCTGTCACCGTATATAGCTCCAACGTCACAGCTCCCCTGTCACCGTATATAGCTTCCCTGTCACAGTATATAGCTTCCCTGTCACCGGATATAGCTTCCCTGTCACCGTATATAGCTTCCCTGTCACCGTATATAGCTTCCCTGTCACCGTATATAGCTTCCCTGTCACCGTATATAGCTTCCCTGTCACCGTATATAGATTCCCTGTCACAGTATATAGCTTCCCTGTCACAGTATATAGCTCCCCTGTCACCGTATATAGCTTCCCTGTCACCGTATATAGCTTCCCTGTCACCGTATATAGCTTCCTTTCACAGTATATAGCTCCCTGTCACAGTATAAGCTTCCTTGTCACAGTATATAGCTCCCCTGGTCACAGTATATAGCTCCCCTGGTCACAGTATATAGCTCCCTGTCACAGTATATAGCTTCCATGTCACAGTATATAGCTTCCCTGTCACCGTATATAGCTTCCCTGTCACCGTATATAGCTCCAACGTCACAGCTCCCCTGTCACAGTATATAGCTTCCCTGTCACCGGATATAGCTTCCCTGTCACCGTATATAGCTTCCATGTCACCGTATATAGCTTCCAGTCACCGTATATAGCTTCCCTGTCACAGTATATAGCTTCCCTGTCACCAGATATAGCTTCCTGTCACCGTATATAGCTTCCATGTCACCGTATATAGCTTCCATGTCACCGTATATAGCTTCCCTGTCACCGTATATAGCTTCCATGTCACCGTATATAGCACCCCTGCCACAGTATATAGCTTCCCTGTCACCGTATATAGCTTCCATGTCACAGTATATAGCTCCCATGTCACCGTATATAGCTCCCCTGTCACAGTATATAGCTTCCCTTTCACAGTATATAGCTCCCCTGTCACAGTATATAGCTCCCCTGTCACAGTATATAGCTTCCCTGTCACCGTATATAGCTTCCCTGTCACCGTATATAGCTCCCTTGTCACCGTATATAGCTTCCATGTCACCGTATATAGCTTCCCTGTCACCGTATATAGCTCCCCTGTCATAGTATATTGCTCCCCTGTCACAGTATATAGCTCCCCTGTCACAGTATATAGCTCCCCTTTCACATTATATAGCTCCCCTGGTCACAGTATATAGCTCCCCTGTCACAGTATATAGCTTCCCTGTCACAGTATATAGCTTCCCTGTCACCGTATATAGCTTCCCTGTCACCGTATATAGCTCCAACGTCACAGCTCCCCTGTCACCGTATATAGCTTCCCTGTCACAGTATATAGCTTCCCTGTCACCGGATATAGCTTCCCTGTCACCGTATATAGCTTCCCTGTCACCGTATATAGCTTCCCTGTCACCGTATATAGCTTCCCTGTCACAGTATATAGCTTCCCTGTCACCGTATATAGATTCCCTGTCACAGTATATAGCTTCCCTGTCACCGTATATAGCTTCCATGACACCGTATATAGCTTCCATGTCACCGTATATAGCTTCCCTGTCACCGTATATAGCTTCCATGTCACCGTATATAGCTTCTCTGTCACCGTATATAGCTTCCATGTTACGGTATATAGCTTCCTTGTCACCGTATATAGCTTCCCTGTCACCGTATATAGCTTCCTTGTCACCGTATATAGCTTCCATGTCACCGTATATAGCTTCCCTGTCACCGTATGTAGCTCCCCTGTCACCGTATATAGCTTCCATGTCACCGTATATAGCGTCCCTGTCACCGTATATAGCACCCCTGCCACAGTATATAGCTTCCCTGTCACAGTATATAGCTTCCATGTCACAGTATATAGCTCCCATGTCACCGTATATAGATTCCCTGTCACCGTATATAGCACCCCTGCCACAGTATATAGCTTCCCTGTCACCGTATATAGCTTCCATGTCACAGTATATAGCTCCCATGTCACCGTATATAGCTCCCCTGTCACAGAATATAGCTTCCCTGTCACAGTATATAGCTCCCCTGTCACAGTATATAGCTTCCCTGTCACCGTATATAGCTTCCCTGTCACCGTATATAGCTCCCCTGTAACAGTATATAGCTCCCCTGTCACAGTATATAGCTCCCCTGTCACAGTATATAGCTTCCCTGTCACAGTATATAGCTTCCATGTCACAGTATATAGCTTCCCTGTCACAGTATATAGCTCCCCTGTCACAGTATATTGCTCCCCTGTCACAGTATATAGCTCCCCTGTCACAGTATATAGCTTCCCTGTCACAGTATATAGCTCCCATGTCACAGTATATAGCTCCCCTGTCACAGTATATAGCTTCCATGTCACCGTATATAGCTTCCCTGTCACAGTATATAGCTTCCCTGTCACAGTATATAGCTTCCCTGTCACAGTATATAGCTTCCCTGTCACCGTATATAGCTCCCCTGTCACCGTATATAGCTTCCCTGTCACAGTATATAGCTTCCCTGTCACCGTATATAGCTTCCCTGTCACAGTATATAGCTTCCCTGTCACCGTATATAGCTTCCCTGTCACCGTATATAGCTTCCTGTCACAGCTTCCCTGTCACCGTATATAGCTTCCCTGTCACAGTATATAGCTTCCCTGTCACCGTATATAGCTCCCCTGTCACCGTATATAGCTTCCATGTCACCGTATATAGCTTCCCTGTCACCGTATATAGCTTCCCTGTCACAGTATATAGCTTCCCTGTCACCGTATATAGATTCCCTGTCACAGTATATAGCTTCCCTGTCGCCGTATATAGCTTCCATGACACCGTATATAGCTTCCATGTCACCGTATATAGCTTCCCTGTCACCGTATATAGCTTCCATGTCACCGTATATAGCTTCTCTGTCACCGTATATAGCTTCCATGTTACGGTATATAGCTTCCTTGTCACCGTATATAGCTTCCCTGTCACCGTATATAGCTTCCTTGTCACCGTATATAGCTTCCATGTCACCGTATATAGCTTCCCTGTCACCGTATGTAGCTCCCCTGTCACCGTATATAGCTTCCATGTCACCGTATATAGCGTCCCTGTCACCGTATATAGCACCCCTGCCACAGTATATAGCTTCCCTGTCACAGTATATAGCTTCCATGTCACAGTATATAGCTCCCATGTCACCGTATATAGATTCCCTGTCACCGTATATAGCACCCCTGCCACAGTATATAGCTTCCCTGTCACCGTATATAGCTTCCATGTCACAGTATATAGCTCCCATGTCACCGTATATAGCTCCCCTGTCACAGAATATAGCTTCCCTGTCACAGTATATAGCTCCCCTGTCACAGTATATAGCTTCCCTGTCACCGTATATAGCTTCCCTGTCACCGTATATAGCTCCCCTGTAACAGTATATAGCTCCCCTGTCACAGTATATAGCTCCCCTGTCACAGTATATAGCTTCCCTGTCACAGTATATAGCTTCCATGTCACAGTATATAGCTTCCCTGTCACAGTATATAGCTCCCCTGTCACAGTATATTGCTCCCCTGTCACCGTATATAGCTCCCCTGTCACAGTATATAGCTTCCCTGTCACAGTATATAGCTCCCATGTCACAGTATATAGCTCCCCTGTCACAGTATATAGCTTCCATGTCACCGTATATAGCTTCCCTGTCACAGTATATAGCTTCCCTGTCACAGTATATAGCTTCCCTGTCACCGTGTATAGCTTCCCTGTCACCGTATATAGCTCCAACGTCACAGCTCCCCTGTCACCGTATAGAGCTTCCCTGTCACAGTATATAGCTTCCCTGTCACCGTATATAGCTTCCCTGTCACAGTATATAGCTTCCCTGTCACCGTATATAGCTTCCCTGTCACCGTATATAGCTTCCCTGTCACAGTATATAGCTTCCCTGTCACCGTATATAGCTTCCCTGTCACAGTATATAGCTTCCCTGTCACCGTATAGCTTCCCTGTCACCGTATATAGCTTCCATGTCACAGTATATAGCTTCCCTGTCACCGTATATAGCTTCCCTGTCACAGTATATAGCTCCCCTGTCACCGTATATAGCTTCCATGTCACCGTATATAGCTTCCCTGTCACAGTATATAGCTTCCATGTCATAGTATATAGCTTCCCTGTCACCGTATATAGCTTCCCTGTCACCGTATATAGCTTCCCTGTCACCGTATATAGCTTCCCTGTCACCGTATATAGCTTCCCTGTCACCGTATATAGCTTCCCTGTCACAGTATATAGCTTCCCTGTCACAGTATATAGCTTCCCTGTCATAGTATATAGCTTCCATGTCACCGTATATAGCTTCCATGTCATAGTATATAGCTTCCCTGTCACAGTATATAGCTTCCCTGTCACAGTATATAGCTTCCCTGTCACCGTATATAGCTTCCATGTCACCGTATATAGCTTCCCTGTCACCGTATATAGCTTCCATGTCACAGTATATAGCTCACCTGTCACAGTATATAGCTTCCCTGTCACCGTATATAGCTTCCCTGTCACAGTATATAGCTTCGCTGTCACCGTATATAGCTTCCCTGTCACCGTATATAGCTTCACTGTCACAGTATATAGCTTCTCTGTCACCGTATATAGCTCACCTGTCACAGTATATAGCTTCCCTGTCACCGTATATAGCTTCCCTGTCACCGTATATAGCTTCCCTGTCACCGTATATAGCTTCCCTGTCACAGTATATAGCTTCCCTGTCACAGTATATAGCTTCCCTGTCACAGTATATAGCTTCCATGTCACAGTATATAGCTTCCCTGTCACAGTATATAGCTTCCCTGTCACAGTATATAGCTTCCCTGTCACCGTATATAGCTTCCCTGTCACAGTATATAGCTTCCCTGTCATAGTATATAGCTTCCCTGTCACCGTATATAGCTTCCCTGTCACCGTATATAGCTTCCCTGTCACCGTATATAGCTCACCTGTCACAGTATATAGCTTCCCTGTCACAGTATATAGCTTCCCTGGTCACCGTATATAGCTCCCCTGTCACAGTATATAGCTCCCCTGTCACAGTATATAGCTTCCTTGTCACAGTGTATAGCTCACCTGGTCACAGTATATAGCTTCCCTGTTACAGTATATAGCTTCCCTGTCACCGTATATAGCTTCCCTGGTCACAGTATATAGCTCCCCTGTCACAGTATATAGCTTCGCTGTCACAGTATATAGCTTCCCTGTCACCGTATATAGCACCCCTGTCACAGTATATAGCTCTCCTGTCACAGTATATAGCTTCCCTGGTCACAGTATATAGCTCCCCTGCACACAGTATATAGCTCCCCTGCACACAGTATATAGCTCCCCTGCACACAGTATATAGCTCCCCTGCACACAGTATATAGCTCCCCTGCACACAGTATATAGCTCCCCTGCACACAGTATATAGCTCCCCTGTCACAGTATATAGCTCCCCTGTCACTTAGAAATAGCTTCAATGTCCTAATAAATAACTAGGTGCAATTATATTGAGTTGTCAGTTGTTTTCTCTGTTTTTCATATTTATTTCATTTCGAAGCAAACTCTTGTTTGTTTTGCTATATGTCATGATGTACTAGGACGCCATGTCATTTTGAATTCTAAAGATTATAACGGGTGACGTCTCTATATTTCCTTCCAATTATGATTATCTGTGTGTTTGTTTCGGTGTATGATCGAATTATAGTTCACCGATTGAACACTGAAAGCACTATCACCACGAGCTGCGCTAGCCATTAGTGATAATAATAGTTTTCTATGCGCGTGCGTAACTAATCGATCTCGAGACCTTAGTCATGATGGAATCCATCGCCTTAAGGGAGAGAGAGAAGAAGCAATGTAGAATTAAGTGCCACGCATAAGGACACCACCACCGTGGTTCTGGTGGGGCTCGAATTCACAACCGTTGGGTTACGAGGTGAACGTAGTAACCGTGTGTGTTTTACGTTTATTTATCGTCGCTACCGGTTGCCCATATGAGCGACGCCTCCTGAAGAGATTAGTTATTTTAGATTTTGGAGGATAGTGCATGATACAGACAGAGACCCATTCCAGAATCTCCTCTGTCTCCTTTGGTTCTTTTACGTGCACGGTGTAAAGCACCGACACGAGACCTCGGTTTAAAGTCCCATCTGAAAGACTGTTCATTTTATTAGAGTCAGACGGGGGATCGAACCTGCGATCCCTGGATTACCAGTCCAGCGTGTTACCACTGGACTACAGATCCGTCTGTACGTAGTAACCACTATATCACAGAAGCTTAATGCCATTGACATATAACACGTTAATGGTGCGGCTCAAGGAAGCACAGTTTAGGGTGTGCGTCACGAGTGTATGTTGTCATTAATTGTCTAATTACCCTTTTCTACAATACTAAAGTTTCAACTTTATTTATTTTAGAACGATTGCGAAGCAAGTTCTAACAACTTATATTAATCACTCTCGTTGGCGCGGATGAAAGCGTATACTTTATGTGGTTATTCCTGTTGGAGGCAACCGCAGTACCCGGAGAAAACCCATCTGTCCGATCTGGCGACCACCCTACCATCTCACATATTTACCGGTCCGAGAATCGAACCCAGGTTGCATTGGTGAGAAGCGAGCGCGCTAACAACTGAGCTAATCTGTACTATACTAGCCAATTTCACATATCTTTTTGTTTAACATAGGTTTATTTATCGTCGCTACTGGTTGCCCATTTGAATGACGGACAGTTTACCTAACAAAACCTTTCCTGGACAGGCACCAGCTGTTAACCGTACGAAGTTGCCAACTTTTTCATATAAATGAGACACGGCATGAGTGGGGCTCGAACCCGTGAGCACCATTGATGATAGGTTACAGTGTCAGCGACCTTAACCACTCGACCACGGAGGCGAACAATCCACATATGATTATCCATATTCCATAGCATATTATCTATAGTTTCTCTACTTTTCAGCTTTTACATTACTATATAATTCCAATGTACAGTTTTCACTTATAGTCCTATCGTTTGAGTGTGTGTTTTACGTTTATTTATCGTCGCTACCGGTTGCCCATTTGAGTTGTATATATGTTGAGGGCTCGTGGAAGATTAACTTTTGTTAAACGAGTTCTCTCGTCTCGTAATATAAAATCTTTATTATTATTATTATATTACGTGAACTTCCAGGATTTCTGTGACTCGTCACACCCACCTGCACCCATAATTGAAAGCATCTTGGATGGACAACATAGGAGGCGCTCTGGGAATCGGATTTGCGCGGGCGTAAGGTCTAGACAAAGGAGTGCCGAAGGTAATCACAATACATAAGGGAAGAATCCCGAAAGGACACACACGAGATACACGTTCTTCTTCTTAATTAATGACTGCTTAATGCTAAGAGTAGTATAGCTGTAAAAGGACATGGGCAGATACAGTTACATATAATAACATGTTTGCTGGTTATAAATATAGGATAGGAACATTGTTTCTTCATTTAACACATAACGACCCAAGGAAGCGCATCTTGTATGACATTAAGTATGCAACTTGGTTATACAAATTTATGTTAGCTCGATTGAGAAACAAGGTTTTTCGAGATCTCATTCCTGATTGAATTACTAGTGCATAGCTATGGGGGAGACAATAAGAGACATTGTAGATTTACAATCAAATCAAACTTGTCTTAAGCAGCAAGCCAAGGGAATCACAGAAAGTGGCTGCTTAGTACAGGTGGATGCTTAATAGAGGGCAAATGTATATTAACATATTGGGAATCTGAAAATGTGTTGCTTAGTACAGGATGACTTCTTACTGGAGGTGACCGCTAACACACGTCTCATTGAAGGAGTATCTGGTTTCCTATGAATGTTTTACTGGTTACTGTATACATGTTTCATTATGCTATTTCATGTTTTACTGGTTACTGTTTACATGTTTCATTATGCTATTTCATGTTTTACTGGTTACTGTTTACATGTTTCATTATGCTATTTCATGTTTTACTGGTTACTGTTTACATGTTTCATTATGCTATTTCATGTTTTACTGGTTACTGTTTACATGTTTCATTATGCTATTTCATGTTTTACTGGTTACTGTATACATGTTTCATTATGCTATTTCATGTTTTACTGGTTACTGTATACAGGTTTCATTATGCTATTTCATGTTTTACTGGTTACTGGTTACATGGTTCATTATGCTATTTCATGTTTTACTGGTTACTGGTTACATGTTTCATTATGCTATTTCATGTTTTACTGGTTACTGTTTACATGTTTCATTATGCTATTTCATGTTTTACTGGTTACTGTATACATGTTTCATTATGCTATTTCATGTTTTACTGGTTACTGTTTACATGTTTCATTATGCTATTTCATGTTTTACTGGTTACTGGTTACATGTTTCATTATGCTATTTCATGTTTTACTGGTTACTGTATACATGGTTCATTATGCTATTTCATGTTTTACTGGTTACTGTATACATGTTTCATTATGCTATTTCACGTTTTACTGGTTACTGTATACATGGTTCATTATGCTATTTCATGTTTTACTGGTTATTGTTTACATGTTTCATTATGCTAGTTCATGCTGTACTGGTTACTGTTTGCATGTTTCATTATGCTATTTCATGTTTTAATTTGTTGACGGCCTCATGGTATATTGACTTAATTGTTCAAATGTGTTCTCTCGTTAAATAAAGTCTTTATTATTATTATTATTATTATTACTAGTAGTAGTAGTAGTATAATGTATTGTTCGAATTCACAACCTTGTGGTGCCAATTATATCACTGATGTTCCATATATATTAATAATAAAACATGTATATACAGCTTAGAGTTTGGATGTGTGTGTGTGTGTGTGTGTTTTACGTTTATTTATCGTCGCCACCGGTTGCCCATATGAGCGACGCCTGCTGAAGAGATTAGTCATTTTAGATTGTTGGAGGATAGTACAATGCTACAGATATAGACCCATTCCAGAGTCTGCTCTGGTTCTTTTACGTGCACGGTGTAAAGCACCGACACGATACCTCGGTTTAAAGTCCTATTTGAAAATTTTAATTGTATTAGGGTCAGACGGGGAATCGAACATGCGATCCCTGGATTACCAGTCCAGCGTGTTAACCACTGGACTACAGATCCGTCTGTCGTTAACGTATTATATATTACAGAATATATAACCGTAACACAGTGTCATTCAGAAAGGTATTACTCATTTTGCAAATGTCTATCCATAAAGGGAGGTAATCTATAATTAATAATTACGCATAAACCGATTCAATGGTACTGACGGGGCTCGAACATACAACCTATTGGTACACGGTGTCCTTAGGTAATACACTTAACTACACGCCGCCTCTTTTTCTCTCGCTAATGGCGATGGATTCCATCAAGAATGAGCTAATCAATCGAAGCGATTAATCTAATGTTGCAAAAACTTGTTTCGCAATCGAGTTAAACTAAATTTACACAACCATATTCATTGAAGAGCGGATCTTCAAACTCGTTCTTATAAATCTGATTAATGAGGACATCAAGCGATTAATCTAATGTTGCAAAAACTTGTTCACAATCGATCTTCAACATGTTGCTTAAATATCTGATTAAAATAAATGAATAATTAAAAATGGCAACATATTACAGCATTCTCCGAGTGAAATATTCTCCCTGTGATTACTAAGCGCACATACGGGGCTTTAAGCTCACGTGCTATAAAGAAATACGTCCCAGATGCCACACGCATGCGCTCACGCTATTGTGTGAAAATTACACAATGACCCAGTGACCTAGTGCTCTAGAGAGAGAGGAAACAGGACAGACGAATGTGCTTGTTTTTAGTACATGTTATTGAGTGTGCAAGACAATAAAAAATACATGTGCTCAGGTATGGTGTCCGGGATGCGTGAATATGTCTGGTAACTTATCTGTCTTACACGGAAGCCGGCAAGAAGCATTCGCTACAGATCTGTAATCGGGCGTGTAGTGAAGGATTGGGACGATAGAAAAACGGAGATATCTGTCACGAGGGAATTATGGGATAGTATACATCAGCGAAGATAGACCTTTATAATCATATGCGTATCTTGAACTAATGTATTCATTGTAACGCATCCCGATTATAAAGTAACATGTCAGTGGGTCTCCATGGCGAGTGGTTAAGCTCCGTGTAACTTGCTCCTCGCCGATGTTGGTTCGAATTCCGCCGGGGGGGTTTTAATTATTTCCTGTGAGGAACTTATCCAGCTGGTGGTTTTACCCGGGCGCCCGCCAAATGCCTGAAATACAGCTCGACTGGCACTCGGGTACTTCCTCCATTGATAATACATGGAGATTTGCGACAGTGTAATATTAATCACGGAAAACATTCTAAAATATATTTGAATACTTTTGAGAACAGTCTGTACATACTGTAAAGTGAAGATAATATGTAATTAATCTTGTCTACTGCTATACTATTAAGAAAAGCCATGCATCATAACATGTTGACTTTTCGTGGAATGTTCATTTTAGATTATTCCGAGACATACTAGAGATATTATAATTAGTTCGAATCTCTTGGCGTAGATACACTGACTAAAAACAAATTGTATCTGGGTTCAAGCGGATTAGTTCGTTATATAACAAACGAATCAATGAAATAGTTCGCTAAGATGTTACGCCGGTGAACGTAAAATAACCCCGACACAAATATGGCAGAGTGGTTGTTACAAATACATTAATCAAACGATCAAATCAAGAGGGCGGGGTTCAAATATTTCGTCTGCTGAGGGAAATAAAACGCGGGAAATTAAGGACATTGTACTCGGGAATGAAAGCAGAAATTAGGTCACTGTGACATGTTGTGAGTGTTAAGGGTTACGGTGGCAGCAGGGCAATTTACATTATTACACAATTATATTTGGATCACAATCGATGACGGACTACTTTCTTCCCTTTTTGCCCTTATCTGGCTCACATGATCTGGTATTTTAGTGAGTCTCTCGATATTTGAGTTACATGACGTATATTAACGTTGTCTGTTTTAAATGTGAGTTATTTAAGTATACGTTGCTTTGTTTGTGACGCGGCCATTTATGCTGAGTGTGTGTGTGTGTGTGGTGTGGTGTGGTGTGGTGTGGTGTGGTGTGTTGTGTTGTGTTGTGTTGTGTTGTGGTGTGGTGTGTGTGTGTGTGTTTGGGAGGGGGTGACTGGCGAGTTCAAGGGGGTAGGGGTGCAGCATGCGCGCTCCCCTTCATAAGCCCTAAGATCAGATATAATATACCCGTCAACACCCAACCATATATGTCCATTTTTCGAAACCTAAGCTGCTAATCTTATGCCCCCACCCAGCCTGGCGTGGATTGCTGGACCCGTCCCTGTGGGTAGGGGATAGCTTGACGCGGATTGCTGGACCCGCCCCTGTGGGTAGGGGATAACTTGACGCGGATTGCTGGACCCGCCCCTGTGGGTAGGGGATAACTTGACGTCGATGACAGGTTGTGCTAGTGGTAGGGCGGGAAGATTTACTATTGCTATGCGATGTTACCCGGTGTCCGTCCGTGCCTGAAATGGAGGGGCACCGGGGTACTCCTCCACCAATAATAGCTGGAGAGTCCCCAAAACACGTAAACAAAAGCAATGTGACGTAATCGTCAGGCATTAATTAAGCACTGCACGCACTTAATTGTTATCCACCCCGTAAGCATTGCACTGACTGTTTCCTGGGCAATTTCAGTAACCTTTAACCTGTTCTCGACCCTTTACCTCGTTAGAAATAATTTAATACCATATGTTGACATGGTAGTTAATTGATTCGATATTACTGGTCAATTTATGTTTATTAGGGGTTTGAATGGCCCCATCTTGCATAAGCGTTGTCTGGTTACTTGACCTTTATTGTCCTCAGTATCTTAAAGTATGCCCCAAACATGACCCCTATGTAACCACTCATTAATTGAAATCTGCCGACCGCTGATTTGTAACATTTTATGGTCCATCATTTCTAACGAGGCTTACTTTATACACTTGTATAGGTCTGTGAAGTTGGCTTAGTTTAAACAATATTTATTTCTTTGAATATATATAGTCTAGTCTACATACTATGTACAAACATGTAGGTTTGAGGAGAAAGCAACTTGCTTATATGGTTACCTCTTTCCTAAATGAAGTTGGGTTGCAGATGGTAGTTCGTTACTCAGAAGTTGATTCGCGAATACACAGCCAGAAGTTGATTCGCGAATACACAGCCAGAAGTTGATTCGCGAATACACAGCCAGAAGTTTATTCGCGAATACACATCCAGAAGTTTATTCAGAAGTTGATTCGCGAATACACATCCAGAAGTTTATTCAGAAGTTTATTCGCGAATACACATCCAGAAGTTTATTCAGAAGTTGATTCGCGAATACACATCCAGAAGTTTATTCAGAAGTTTATTCGCGAATACACATCCAGAAGTTTATTCAGAAGTTGATTCACGAATACACATCTAGACGTTTATTCAGCAGTTTATTCGCGAATACACATCCAGAAGTTAATTCGCGAATACACATCCAGAAGTTTATTCAGAAGTTTATTCGCGAATACACATCCAGACGTTTATTAGCGAATACACATCCAACTTCAGAATAAACATCTAGATGTGTATTCGCGAATAAACTTCTGAATAACCAACTACTATCTGCAAACCAACCTCACATTTATTAGTTTAGCTTATACAAATTTATTTTAGCTCGATTGCGAAGCAAGTTCTTACAACTTAATATTAATCACTCTCGAGACCTCATTCCTGGTGGAGTCCATCGCCACGAGGGAGAGAGAAGAGGCAACGTGGAATTTAAATGCATTGCCTAAGGGCACAGTCGTAACGGCTCCAGGGGGGCTCGAACTACGGACCTTTCGCACCTGAAACGAACGCGCATCCACTATGCTATCACGACTATCACACACACACAATTGCTATCGAGACCTCATTCCTGATGGAATCCATCGCCTCAAGGACACAATGGTATCGGCTCCAGCGGGGATCGAACTTGGACACATTTATTTGACACCGATTGCGAAACAAGTTCTCCTATAACTATGAAATTAATTGCTATCGAGACAACACTCACACGTGAATGACATCAGGAATGAGCTAACCAATCGAAGCTATTAATCTAATGTTGCAAACACTTGTTTCGCAATCGAGCCAAACTGATTTAGGGACAGAAGAAGCGATGTGTGTTTAAGTTATAAGGCTGACGTCTTATCAATCATATTTATGTAAATGAAACATTTTATATTTAGTTTATACAAATGTATCTTAGCTCGATTGCGAAACAAGTTCTTTCAACTTATGTTAATCACTCTCGAGACCTCATTCCTGATGGAATCCATCGCCATGAATGTTTACATTTTATATGTTGCAAGTTATAATCTGTCATAATTGAATTTTTATTTTTGTTGTCCTAACAGCTAATGACTCATACACTTGTTGACGAATCGGTTATTTACATTCATGAAAATAGTTGTTTTTCGGGAGGGGGTGTAGATAGACCCAAATTGAAGACCCAGTGTTTCGGTGCTATACTCAATTCAGGGGATATACACCCACGGTATATAATGCTTCAAGGATACGCCGGTGTAATAAAATGAACAGTCTTTCAGATGGGACTTTAAACTGAGGTCTCGTGTCGGTGCTTTACACCGTGCACGTAAAAGAACCAGAGGAGACTCTGGAATGGGTCTCTGTCTGTATCATTGCACTATCCTCCAACAATCTAAAATGACTAATCTCTTCAGGAGGCGTCGCTTATATGGGCAACCGGTAGCGACGATAAGTAAACGTAAAACACACACACCGGTGTATCTAGAACAAAGACAATACTTCATGTGTGGACGCCTTGAAACTATCACTGATGAAAAATAATGCGCAGGTGGGGGGCTCAATGAATTTACGTGGAGCTACGTCAATACTATGTTTAGTCACTCGTTATATAATTACTAACCGTATAACGTTCACGTGAGTTGTACTTTATCCAATTAAGTTATGATTATATGCCGTATCAATTGTACCGTCAACTACGATTTAGTCATATGAATTCACAACATGTAAACAGATAATAAAACTATTCAAAAACGTTCCATATTTTTAGCTATTTTCATTCAGAAATTGGTACGAATCGACACCGGACTACTTTTTATCATAATTTAAATTATCTGTAATTGTACACATCGTGTGACCATGTTATCTATCCAGTACCCTATACTAACTTTGTTCGAACGTGCTTGTACCAAGGAGCGGTTATCACTGATAGAATGCACACGATCGGTCAGATGAATTTTATTGACCTACTGGCCGATAAGCGTTCAAAAATATGCCCAATCATTACTGTTTACTATATACGTACGCAGTTTTCACTATGTACGGACAATTATTCAAATCGGACCAAAAATGGATATTCAGGACCACACGAAGCTAAATTAAGAAATAAATTAACAAAAATACTTTATTCTTACAACAATTGCGAAACAAGCTTTAACAACTTGTATTAATCGTTCACGTTGACGCGGATGAAAATGGGCGGAAACCGGAGTACTCGGCGAAAGTTCATATGTTCTATTTGGCGATAATGATGATGATGATTGAGCTTATTTACCCTCGCCTCCGGCGAACCATATGGGCTTCAATTTGGCGACAACAGTACCATTTCATATATACGCTTTCCAGACCCAGGATCGAACCTGGGCTATATTGGGCGAGAAATGAGTACACCAATCACCGCGCTTATCGGACAGCCAATATATATATATTTATTTTAATGTAATCTTAAATATGCAGTAACGCAGCTGGGTGAGGTCAATGCAATCGTTACACTCCGGACCTCATCTCCAGTGTCTGTTTGTTCTGATTGTGTGTATTATTAGTATTATCATTATTAATAATAATATTATTATTATTATTATCATCATTATTAATATTATTATTATTATTAATAATAATAATATTATTATTATAAACATCTCCAGACCGTACCAGATTTTCTGGTGAACTAAAAGCAGAGGTCTCGTACATTGTGTAGTAGCCACAGCCACAACATCATTTCATGTCCAGAAGATATCAACCTGGCACGTGGAAGGTCGATGGTTCGACACGTGTGCCCTTCCGTGCCTGAAAAATTGATAGAAGGGGAACTCGGGATCTTCCTCCGCCAATAATTGCGCGAGAGTCGCCATATGACCGAAGCTGTTGGTGTGACTTTAAACTTTGATCACAATGTGCACGACAAATTGAATGATAAATAGTCAAGCACTAGAAATACGAGTACTGAGAGACGGATCTGTAGTCCAGTGGTAACACGCTGGACTGGTAATCCAGGGATCGCAGGTTCGATCCCCCGTCTGACCCTAATACAATTAACAGTCTTTCAGATGGGACGTTAAACCGAGGTCTCGTGTCGGTGCTTTACACCGTGCACGTAAAAGAACCAGAGGAGACTCTGGAATGGGTCTCTGTCTGCATCATTGCACTATCCTCCAAAATCTAAAATTACTAATCTCTTCATGAGGCGTCGCTCATATGGGCAACCGGTAGCGACGATAAATAAACGTAAAAAAAAAACCACACACGAGTACTGTGTTGTACCCTAGTCACACTGTAGTCTCTCTCGGACGGAAACTCAATATCATTATTCTAGTTGCTGGGCCGTAAAACCCAAACCAGACAATGAAAACATACACCGCAGAGTAGATATGCTCCAATTGAATAGTTTTACTTAAAGCCAGACAAATAAATCACTCTGTCGGTGTTATATCGTAACGAAATAAAGTTTTATTTTCACGGCGAGTTGCTTCCCTTAGACCGCCCTGCTTGTTCAGTATTGTTAAAAGCGTATTCCCATATATCATTTGGCTGTCATGACATCTTCCTTGTTCATTGACAATTTAATATATTATCATGCGGATCTAAACAACGAATTTGACATATTCATCCAAACACAAATGCTACATTCCATGAATGCATTGTCTTCTTCGTATCCGGCTTGTGAATTAAGTACAGAGAAATGAAAGATGACATATACTCATATAGCGAGTTCATTCTCCTTGCGTATACATGTATATACTCCGGTAATGTTTCTGTGTGTTTTACATTTATTTATTGTCGCTACCATTTTGGAGGATAGTGTAATGATGCAGACATATGAGCGACGACATGAAGAGAGTAGTCATTTTAGATTGAGGCGGATAGTGCATGATACTGACAGAGACCCATTCCAGAATCTCCTCTGGTTTTTTTTACGTGCATGCTGTAATGCACCGACAACGGGCCTCGGTTTAAAGTCCCGTTTGAAAGATTGTTAATATTATTAGGGTCAGACGGGGGATCGAACCTGTGATCCCTGGATTCGTAGTGAAACGTGTTAATGACTATACTACTGACCTGTCTGTGATATACAGTCAAACCTGTGTTAAGCAGCCAGCCAAGGGAATCATAGAAAGTGACTGCTTAGCACATGTGGCTGCTTAATAGTGTTCACATGTGTAAAAACGACATACTGGGAATCTGGAGACTGGCTGCTTAATACAGGTTGGCTGCTTAATAAAGGTGACCACTAACACATGTTTGATAGTATGTATTCAGGTGAGGTAATGTTTTCATATCTGGGAGTGCATAGACTGGGGTGGGTGAATGTAGAATGTCACCAGCAACTACGTCCATGTATACAGTGAAACCTGTCTTAAGCAGCCAGTCAAGGGAATCACAGAAAGTGGCTGCTTAGCACATGTGGCTGCTTAATAGAGGTCGACTGTATAATAAAAACAACATATTGGGAATCTGAAAAGTGGCTGCTTAGTGCAGGTTGGCTGCTTAATAGAGGTGACCACTAACACAGGTTTGGCTGTATACATTTTTGTATATATAAGTATGGGGTTAGAACTTACAGCGGTGAGGTAAAGGTGATTTGTATCGAACGTCCTCAATCACTACGAACGTCACACTACTGTCCGATTAGCACAGTGGTTAGCGCGCTCGCTTCTCACGAATGTAACCCGGGTTCGATGCTCAGACCGGAAAGTATGTGAGATGGTGCGACGGTGGGCGCCAATCGGACAAGTAGGTTTTCTCCGGGTACTCCGGTTTCCTCCCCACACGAATGACCACATATATGCTTTCATCTGCGCCAACGAGAGTGATTAATATAAGGTGTTAAAATTTGCATCGCAATCGTTGTAAATTAAATAAAGTTTAAACTTAAAAGTCACACGGGCATAATATGTATTGATATATAATATATTATAGTGACTTTCCAGACTTTATATGGTGGAATGGAAGAGCGCGTGTGGAAGGCGCCAGATGCCCTCCTCTCCCTTCCAGAATTGTTTCAGGTTCGAAATGGCACCGGGTTAGAACCATCGACCTTCCGCACAATGTGTTAAGCATAGTTCGTGTATTGTACATAGTTACTACTATAGATAAAATATTCAGTAAACTAAACCGTTGATACAGGATAGAAACTATTACACTGCAAAGTATTAAATATTGCTGCGGAAACCATACCTGGCCTAGAGGTTGTAAAACCGTTCTCCAATTTCAAATTCAGCCTCAAGCTTTCTGATTGATTAAGTCAAGAGCAAATCTCACACCTAACCAATCATATCATCTGATCTCGAATTTGAAAAGTGAGAAGAGGCTTAAACCCCCGACCTGGTATCTCCGATTCAGGTCACAGACGGATCTGTAGTCCAGTTGTTAACACGCTGGACTGGTAATTCAGGGAACGCAGGTTCTATCCCCCTTCTGACCCTAATACAATTAACAGTCTTTCAGATGGGACGTTAAACCGAGGTCTCGTGTCGGTGCTTTACACCGTGCACGTAAAAGAACCAGAGGAGACTCTGGAATGGTTCTCTGTCTGTATCATTGCACTATCCTCCAAAAATGAAAAATGGCTAATCTCTTCAGGAGGCGTCGATCAAATTGGCAACCGGTAGCGACGATAAATAAACGTAAAACACACACGATTCAGGTCGGGGTATATTCACATTTACTGTTAATTCGAACAAGATGCACTGTTATATTTATATTGTACAACACAAGATTACAAGTACATTTCTCCGTGCAAATAAGACACTAATTAATGAACACTTGAGTAATATTTTGAAAAACAAGTTATCAGCCTCGTTCTGGTCTGGATCGAGATTGAACTAATTAGCGACAGTTTCTCGGAAATGATGAGACACATACGTAGCACAGTGAATGGACACATTATTTGCATAACTAACAGGAGTATGTTTATGTCGTGAGCATACAAAAAGGAAATGTATATTAGCTACGAAGTAATAATTTGCTTTGTGGTTTTAATTTCACGGAAATGCACGGAAGACACTAACTTAGACAACGTGTATACGGTAGACCGCAAATATATAGTATAAACTCAGAACACGAGCATACACTATTAAATTATGACAATGCCATTCCGTATTAAGACATCTTATTTCCTTTAAAACACATGTTTGTCTATTTAAGGAAACAAAACAATAACACTAGTTTATTTATAGATTCCTCAGACGAACGGCGCAATTTGGAACATGACGTGTCGGTGTAACGCACGTCAACGTCAAATGTTAACAATAATGTATCTTGTTGTCATTAACGGAGAAGTTTACAAAAACACATCCGTAAGTAGTACAGTTTTGTACTTAGATACGCAATTAGCAAGTCTACACATGATTAAAGCCGCGATTTGTGTTTTGTTTCTTCAAATTGAAAACGGGCCAGCGGGTTAGTTGTGTTTGTTTGTTGTTGGGGTTTAAAGTCGCACCAACATAATAGGTCATACGGGAGACTCTCCAGCTCTCCAGCTATTACTGGTGGAGGAGGACACTATATGTACCTATGCGCGGTGTGTTTTAATGCACGGGATGGTGCCCGGGGTCGAACCACCGACCTTCCGCAATTCAGTGGTCCAGTGGTTAATCACGTCGTCAATGTTAAATATCGTATGATCATGTACATTGTATAGCGTCCGCCTCCGTGGTCGAGTGGTTACGGTCGCTGACTTGTATACCACCGTAACTTATCATCAATGATGGTCACGGGTTCCAGCCCCGCTCAGACCGTGTCTCATTTATATGAAAAAGTTGGCAGTTCCTTACGGAGGTTGGTGCACCCAAGTACTGGTTAACCGCTGGAGCCTGCCCAGGAAAGGTGTTGTTAGGTAAACTGCCCGCCGGCGATATAGCCCAAAAATGGTGCTGATGCAGGTGTAAAACCAGAAATATAAAATATAACATAACATTGTATAGCAACTAACTGATAGAGAGACGACCTGTATACGTTTTTATTTCGTTCTAATCCATTTCAATCTACTGCTGTTAATGAACAGCTATGTAAACTATGTATTTCCGTGTAAACTATGTAAAACTACTGAAATATATCATGTTTAAACTAAGCACGTTGGACAGCGAATCCAGTGATAGTAGGATCGATCCGCAATCTGACCCTAATAATATTAATATGCCTTTAAGTGGGACTGTAGATGTATCATGCATGGTCATATAAAAGAACATATAAAAGAACCAGGGTCTTGCGATACGCAGGTTCGATCCCCGTCTGACCCTAATAAAATGAACAGTCTTTCAGATGGGACGTTAAACCGAGGTCTCGTGTCGGTGATTTACACCGTGCACGTAAAAGAACCAGAGGAGACTCTGGAATGGGTCTCTGTCTGTATCATTGCACTATCCTCACACAATCTAAAATTACCAATATCTGCAGGATGCGTCGCTCATATGGGCAACCGGTAGCGACGATAAATAAAAGTAAAACACACAACGATATCGTCTAAAAATAGAATGACTGAACCTACTTCTTGTGCGCACCGACCTGATTATACACTGGGGGGGGGGGGGGGGAGGGGGGCGACTATAGATACATAAAAAAAAAATCAAATTGAAAATTAAAATACTTTAATATTACAAATTTATTCTAGTGTTAACTACACTATCGGAGGCTGCATGGAAGTCCGTTGTGTCTCTCCCACGAGTTCCATGTATCACAGTCTCACAGTGAACACACGATTCGTTGTACAGGGTTGCATAGTGCAACACGAGCACGTGAAACACTGTAACTTACATTTTAAGTCCGCTATGTACTTGAATGATTCATTTAAATGTCTATTAAAATGCGTGTTTCTTTTTAAAATAAACAAAGAGACATTCTTTTTATGTAATGTTTTGATTAGTCATTTCAGTAAAATGTTAAATGTGATGTCGAACATTGGTATTAAGCGTTCTTTGTGATCTTTGGTGGACTTTCGAATGTAATTTCTATAAATATACGAGAAACAAAAGGTTGTATTATTTACTTCTGAGAAACGACAGCGTGGTATTTCTGCGCACATGTGTTACTCATACGAAATCATGCTAGGAAAATTGAGTCAGTCACAATAACTAGTTGGTCCTGACTGGTAGATGGAAATTCGGATTCCAGAACTGAGAGTTCGTGACTGACCTGAATGCTATCAGTATACATGCAGCTGATGTCTCATAAGCCAACACTGACTGGGCATACCATTTTGCTTTATTTGTTATACAATATTTCATTATCTAGGGGTGAAGCTATATTATTGTATCACGACTTGATATTTTGTTCTTATAAACAAAGTACACGTATACCGTTGTTTAATCGGCATTGGAAGTCGTGATAGCGCAGTGGAAGTCGTGATAGCGCAGTGGAAGTCGTGATAGCGTTGTGGAAGTCGTGATAGCGCAGTGGAAGTCGTGATAGCGCAGTGGAAGTCGTGATAGCGCAGTGGAAGTCGTGATAGCGCAGTGGAAGTCGTGATAGCACAGTGGAAGTCGTGAGAGCGCAGTGGAAGTCGTGATAGCGCAGTGGAAGTGGAAGTCGTGATAGCGCAGTGGAAGTCGTGATAGCGCAGTGGAAGTGGAAGTCGTGATAGCGCAGTGGATGCGCGTTCGCTTCAGGTGCGAAAGGTCCGGAGTTCGAGCCCCACTGGAGCCGTTACGATTGTGCCCTTAGGCAAGGCATTTAAATTCCACGTTGCCTCTTCTCTCTCCCTCGTGGCGATGGATTCCATCAGGAATGAGGTCTCGAGAGTGATTTATATAAGTTGAAATAACTTGTTTCGCAATCGAGCTAAAATAAATGTTGTATAAACTAAAACCTATTTATGGAGGTAAACACCCACAACTTTTAACAATTTTACATTGTTTATACAAATTAGTTTTAGCTCGATTGCGAAACAAGTTCTTTCAACTTATATTAATCACTCTCGAGACCTCATTCCTGATGGAATCCATCGCCATGAAAGAGAGAGAAGAGGCAATGTGGAATTGAAATGCCTTGCCTAAGGGCACATTCATAACGGCTCCAGCGGGGCTTGAACGTCGGACCGTTCGCACCTGAAGCGAACGCGTATACACTGCGATATCACGACTTCCACACATTTTACATTGGATTTGAATAGCGCGATTGGCCATACTTTGTAGCGTTAATAACCAGCCATGCAGGAAACATAGTGTTGATAGCTGGGGGAAGATTTTCAGTGCCAGTGGAAAACAGGTGTTTTTACAGGGAGGTATTTTGTAAAGCCATCAACCAAATAATAGACACGGAGACAAAATAACATATCAAATGCGATAGTATACACAGCCACTCACATTAAGCAGATTCCATTTCCCAATTATTATGCAGTTTGTTCAATTCATATAATACACACGAATAATTATAATGAATGACGGTGTCCTATAAAAATCGCCTGTTACATTTCGTTTCGCTATGCACTTACAATAGCATTAACTATGTACAATGTCCTACCGTCATTGCAATCTAAAAAGAATAACAAGCCCCAGACACGCTCCGGAATGTGGACAAACAAACAAAGCTTGCAAGAATGGCTTCAATCCTGTTATTATATCCATGTTATTTTAGATTGTAATTAACGCAGAACATTTCTAAGACTCTATTTAATCGAACGTTCTTGGCTTATTTTGTAAGGATTTTGTGTGTTTTACGTTTATTTATCGTCGCTACCGGTTGCCCATATGAGCGACGCCTCCTGAAGATATTAGTCATTTTAGATTGTTGGAGGATAGTGCAATGATACAGACAGAGACCCATTCCAGAATCGCCTCTGGTTCTTTTACGTGCACGGTGTACAGCACCGACACGAGACCTCGGTTTAACGTCCAACCTGAAAGACTGTTAATTTTATTAGGGTCAGACGGAGGATCGAACCTGCGATCCCTGAATTATCAGTCTAGCGGATTTTGTAAGGAATGTGTCCGCTTTACACATGTATGTCAACACGTGTACTAAATAACACATGGGAGAGTTTTGATTGATCATGACATTCGACATATACACGTTGTTTATCCTATTGTTTGAGTTGTTGATAGTCAACTGCTTAGATCAATAAAATGATAAATATGCACTAGCAAAATACCGTGATTAAAAATAGTGTGTCGACTATTTGCGTGAAGTTGTTTGATTACCAGGGACTATTTACTAAGTCGGATATATATGTAGCTTAATGTAATATGGCTAAACAATATACTGGCAAACAGAAACGTTTTTCTTCAACAGACGGATATGTAGTCCAGTGGTAACACGCTATACTGGTAATCCAGGGATCGCAGGTTCGATCCCCCGTCTGACCATAATAAAATGAACAGTCTTTCAGATGGGACGTTAAACTGAGGTCTCGTGTCGGTGCTTTACACCGTGCACGTACAAGAACCAGAGGAGATTCTGGAATGGGTCTCTGTCTGTATCATTGCACTATCCTCCAAAATCTAAAATAACTAATCTCTTCAGGAGGCGTCGCTCATATGGGCAACCGGTAGCGACGATAAATAAACGTAAAACACACGGATATGTAGTTCAGTGGTAACACGCTGGACTGGTAAGCCTGGGATCGCAGGTTCGATTTTGGTAATAAATCTTTATGAGACATAGCACGAGCGTGAAATCATAATTATGTTATAATGATGCCTACCGGATACAAACGTGTGTTAATTACAAAGTATAACATAACAGGGACTACTTTTTTGGTAAATTTACCTCATAGTGACCATGCAACAATCAAAAAATAAAATAAGCAAACGAAATTCCAAGTACAGTATGACGTATTATGAATTGGTATGACGTGTGGCATTGACATTTAAAAATCTCGGGAGTCCTACCGTCTTCTGTACTATACTGTTATGATGACATATAACATACTATTTATGGGAAAACTACTTATTTCCTGGAAACATTATTGATACTGTTTGTATTGCGTATTACAACATACGTAACTAATCCAAGGCTCTCGTGGACATTTATCTGAGAGTTAAAGGCACTTGTCATACACGCATGCATAGTTTATGGGAATGGACGCTGACCGTCATGCTGTTTAGCAATTAACGCTTAGCGGAATTTTGTATGACGTTTAGTGGTCGTAAGACGTAAAGCAGATTTGTGTATGGCGTTTAGCGGATTTGTGTATGACGTTTAGCGGATTTGTGTATGACTTGTGTATGACGTTTAGCGGATTTGTGTATGACGTTTAGCGGAATTTTGTATGACGTTTAGCGGTCTTAATACGTATAGCTTATTTTTCTATGATGTTTAGACACTTATAGGTGTTTATGATATGACGTTTAACGGGGCTACACACCATCTAGGTTTCCATGGAGACTAGTTATCCTGTACACAGACATGCACACAGACGGACATATGTACCCATAAAGTGGCAATACGCCCGTTCATACAAGCTGGTGTTACAGTTTTTCCTGACCATTATTATCGATTATTCCATCAGCCGAACTGTTTGTATGCACCGAGTTGAACCCATGAAGGGGAGCATTGAACTTGTCCAATTTCTCTAGGGACGTATCTTGTTATTTGTACGTTTTGCCCACCATTGTTATTGTAGCAGTAATTCTGAGACGAAATGTGAATACTAGTGTGTTTATGATATTTTAACAATGGTCGTCCATGACTATAGCTAATTACAGAATTAATTTCCTACTTCTGTTTCATAACGGTAATTACGACAAAAACTGTACATTTTCCGTATTTGTTGTTGTGGCGCTTCCGCGTTCGATTAGGTCGATTGTTGTTCGCGGCAGCGCCATTTAGTTTAAGAATGTGAGGTTTCAGTAGCCAGATTGTACACATGATTTTCAACCTCGTGCATCGGGCTTACTGTCTTCTGTTTAATACCGTTACGATGGTACCCTTAGACAAGGCACTTCAATTCCAGATTGCCCCTTCTCTCTCCCTCGTGGCGATGGAGTCCATCCGGAACGAGGTTTCAAAAGCAAAGTAATTAGAGTATAAGCTAAAGACATGCGCACTAGCTGCATTGGACACATCGATCGTTTGTGTCACATGCAGCCCGTGTCCTCGGTCGATATCCTATGATTCTCTAGTTCCGTTGCACTAAATCCCCCCCACCACGAAGGAATGGGGATATTAGTTATGGCTGGGGGGGATAGATTATAGTTCCGTTGCACTAAATCCCCCCCACGAAGGAATGGGGATATTGGTTTTGGCTGGGGGGTAGATTATAGTTCCGTTGCACTAAATCCCCCCCCCCCACGAAGGAATGGGGGATATTGGTTTTGGCTGGGGGGGGGGGGGGTAGATTATAGTTCGGTTGCACTAAATCCCCCCACGAAGGAATGGGGATATTGGTTTTGGCTGGGGGGTAGATTATAGTTCCGTTGCACTAAATTCACCCCCCCCCCACGAAGGAATGGGGATATTGGTTTTGGCTGGGTGGGTAGATTATAGTTCCGTTGCACTAAATCCCCCCCATGAAGGAATGGGGATATTGGTTTTGGCTGGGGGGGGGGGTAGATTATAGTTCCGTTGCACTAAACCCCCCCCATGAAGGAATGGGGATATTGGTTTGGCTGGGGGGGGGGAGGGGGGTAGATTATAGTTCCGTTGCACTAAATCCCCCCCCCACGAAGGAATGGGGATATTGGTTTTGGCTGGGGGGGAGGGGGGTAGATTATAGTTCCGTTGCACTAAATCCCCCCACGAAGGAATGGGGGTATTGGTTTTGGCTGGGGGGAGGGGGGTAGATTATAGTTCCGTTGCACTAAATCCCACCCATGAAGGAATGGGGATATTGGTTTTGACTAGGTGGGTTAGATTATAGTTCCGTTGCACTAAATCCCCCACGAAGGAATGGGGATATTGGTTTTGGCTGGGGGGGGGTAGATTATAGTTCCGTTGCACTAATCCCCCCACGAAGGAATGGGGATATTGGTTTTGGCTGGGGGGGGGGTAGATTATAGTTCCGTTGCACTAAATCCACCCCACGAAGGAATGGGGATATTGGTTTTGGCTGGGGGGGGGGGTGTTAGATTATAGTTCCGTTGCACTAAATCCCCCCCCCCCCACGAAGGAACGGGGATATTGGTATTGGCTGGGGGGGGGGGGGTAGATTAAAGTTCCGTTGCACTAAATCCCCCCCCCACGAAGGAATGGGGATATTGGTTTTGGCTGTTGGGGGGGGGGTAGATTATAGTTCCGTTGCACTAAATCCGCCCCACGAAGGAATGGGGATATTGGTTTTGGCTGGTGGGGGGGGGTAGATTATAGTTCCGTTGCACTAATCCCCCCACGAAGGAATGGGGATATTGGTTTTGGCTGGGGGGGGGTAGATTATAGTTCCGTTGCACTAAATCCGCCCTACGAAGGAATGGGGATATTGGTTTTGGCTGGTGGGGGGGGGGTAGATTATAGTTCCGTTGCACTAATCCCCCCACGAAGGAATGGGGATATTGGTTTTGGCTGGGGGGGGGGGTAGATTATAGTTCTGTTGCACTAAATCCACCCCACGAAGGAATGGGGATATTGGTTTTGGCTGGGGGGGGGGTGTTAGATTATAGTTCCGTTGCACTAAATCCCCCCCCCCACGAAGGAACGGGGATATTGGTATTGGCTGGGGGGGGGGATAGATTAAAGTTCCGTTGCACTAAATCCCCCCCCACGAAGGAATGGGGATATTGGTTTTGGCTGGGGGGGGGGTGGTGTTAGATTATAGTTCCGTTGCACTAAATCCCCCCACGAAGGAATGGGGATATTGGTATTGGCTGGGGGGGGGGATTAAAGTTCTGTTGCACTAAATCCCCCCACCACGAAGGAATGGGGATATTGGTTTTGGCTGGTGGGGGGGGGGTAGATTATAGTTCCGTTGCACTAATCCCCCCACGAAGGAATGGGGATATTGGTTTTGGCTGGGGGGGGGGTAGATTATAGTTCCGTTGCACTAAATCCCCCCACGAAGGAATGGGGATATTGGTTTTGGCTGGGAGGTAGATTATAGTTCCGTTGCACTAAATCCCCCCACGAAGGAATGGGGATATTGGTTTTGGCTGGGGGGGGGGGTAGATTATAGTTCCGTTGCACTAATCCCCCCCACGAAGGAATGGGGATATTGGTTTTGGCTGGGGGGTAGATTATAGTTCCGTTGCACTAATCCCCCCCCCCACGAAGGAATGGGGATATTGGTTTGGCTGTGGGGGGTAGATTATAGTTCCGTTGCACTAATCCCCCCACGAAGGAACGGGGGGGGATATTGGTTTTGGCTGGGGGGGTAGATTATAGTTCCGTTGCACTAATCCCCCCCCCCACGAAGGCACGGTGATATTGGTTTTGGCGGGGGGGGGGGTAGAGGGGATATGTGAGTCTGTGGACAGGATAAGCCATCAGGTTGATGGTGGATTTTGATGGATAATCTTTGTGGATAAATAGATGGTTGGTCTACGAGTAAGTGAATGAAACACAAGCATCGAATGGAATTCTTCATCTGTTATTGCAATAATAATGAAAATATAAATAATAATAATAAAATAATAAATAATAATGATAATAATAATAATAATAATAAATACTTTATTTTACGAGAGAATTCATTTAACAAAAGTTAATCTTCCATGAGGCCCTCAACATATATACAAATTGGAATTATATAGTAATGTTGAAAAGTAGAGAAACTATATATAATATGTAATTGAATATGATGATGATATGGAATTGTCTAGTAGAGTAGAAAAGGGGAGACGTTGGTTGTATTAACTTTGCATAGCAAATACGATTTGTTTTATGGTAGCTGAACGTGAATCAGCTGTGGTTGATTTGGGCAGTTGTGAGCAGGCTTACTTCTCATCACTGCAATCCGGGTTCGATCCTCGGTCAGGGAATTATGTGAGATAATACTGTGGTTGCCACATTGGACAACTGGGTGTTCTACTCTTTCCACGCGAATGACAACATATACGCGTTAATTCACTACAACTAGGGTAATTAATATACGTTGCTAAAGCTTGTTTCGTAATCGATGCAACATAAATACAAGTTAGCCATTAAATATTAATTAACTTTAGTCAACAGTAACTGTTATGCACAACACTATGCACACAGACGTCTATGGCCGCCAATCATTGGAAATCCATTGACTCTCACCTCAATGGTTTCATGACCCTATCTAGCACTTTCTTTGTTTGTGGGTTCAAAACATGTCTGCGATTCCAATATTAAGTAGATACCGTCACGATATTTGTACATAATCCATAATTCATAATGAAGTTGGCGAGTACTTTAGTACAATTAAATTAGTATTTATAATATCCCCCAAGTGAAAACCCAAAATGCAGAGATAATTAATTCCACAGACACGACCATTGAGTTCGCATTACAGTACTATGCAAAGCTAGCTGCTTAAAGAACTCATTTTTTGTGCTGCTAACCGATGTTTAGATGGGCGATACGTTTGTGTTTCCATAATGTAGTTGCACTTAAATAACTGTAGGCTTGCTCCGTCCTTTGGGGGCCGTGTCTGAAGATTTCTCCATCATGACCACGTAATTGTTAATATATACTCTTCATCGATTATTCACCACACGTCGTCTTTACTTTCAATCACATTAAGCTCATGTTTCTTCTTGTTTTTTTACTATTGTTACGCAGTTCCGTTGGGGCCATCGCGGCATAATAAAGAATTCAGACAGACGATGGTACGATGACGCGATGGTACGGTGACGCGATGGTACGGTAACGCGATGGTACGGTGACGCGATATGACGCGATGGTACGATGACGCGATGGTACGGTGACGCGATGGTACGGTGACGCGATGGTACGGTGACACGATGGTACGATGACGGGATGGTAGGATGACGCGATGGTACGGTGACGCGATGGTACGGTAACGTGGTGACGCGATGACGCCATGGTACTGTGACGCGATGGTACGGTGACGCGATGGTACGATGACGGGATGGTACGGTGACGCGATGGTACGATGACGCGATGGTACGATGACGCGATGGTACGGTGGCGCGATGGTACGGTGACGCGATGGTACGATGATGCGATGGTACGGTGGCGCGATGGTACGGTGATGCGATGGCACGGTGACGCGATGGTACGGTGACGCGATGGTACGATGACGCGATAGTACGGTGACGTGATGGTACGATGACGCGATGGTACGGTGACGCGATGGTACGGTGACGCGATGGTACGATGGCGCGATGACGATTGTAGGATGACGATGGCACGATTGTACAAAGGTTATGGCTGTGGCACGATGCTATGATAAAACGATGACGTGATGGTGGATGTATCATAGTACCATCGTACCATCGGCATCTTACAATCGTTTAATCGTCATCCTACCATCGCACATTCGTACCATCGGAGGCGGTCACTGATGTGTTGACAAAGATGAAATCGCAAACTGTCAATGTAAATGGTAAGTAAACCACTTATGAAAGATGCTTACATGACTATTTAAGTTCCATGTAAAATTACCCCACCCATTTATGTGAAGATATGCTTCACATGTCCTTAATATATATTTATGTTCATTGCAACATTGTAAAATGACCGTGTGCTATCTGCCATGTATGAATGATTTTGGTTAAAACATAGAAACAACCAACGCTTCTGTAATTAAAATAGAAACACCAAGAAATTGTCATATGTGGAAGTACATTGTACATGTAGTAAAATTATCATAATTTGGTCTTCTGGACAAAACTCGATAAAGAGACCACCCCTCTAATAAGACCACGTTTTGGAAGTCCCATAGGTGGTCTTATTATAGGGGTTTTACTGTATATACATTCACAAAACAATGCATGTCAATCAAAGAATAGGAAATGATTAAAACGGAAGCAGAGCTTATATAGTTTCTCTCCTTAACTAACTGTGTTTGATCGCGTGCTTATGTAAATACGTACTTCCGGTGGAGACGAAATATGGCATTTAAATATGGTCTGAGAAGTGTTTTTTTACTGAAAAATTAAAGAAAATTTGATATTATATTGGTTTCCGATTCGTTGATGTTCATATTTTTGAAACTTGTCTCCTTGTGATTCAGGTACCCTATTGTATTAATCATAAATATTAGGTCCATGGACTGTGTGTGTGTTTTACGTTTATTTATCGTCGCTACCGGTTGCCCATATGAGCGACGCCTTCTGAAGAGATGAGTCATTTTAGATTTTTGGAGGATAGTGCAATGATACAGACATACAGACATACAGACAGACACATACAGACAGACAGGCAGACAGACAGAGACCCATTCCAGAGTCTCCTTTGGTTCTTTTACTTGCACAGTGTACAGCACCGACACGAGACCTCGGTTTAAAGTCCCATCTGAAAGACTGTTCATTTTATTAGGGTCAGACGGGGGATCGAACCTGCGATCCCTGGATTACCAGTCCAGCGTGTTACCACTGGACTACAGATCCGTCTGTATGGACTTCTTGTTGTTCTCGTGTTTTATGTTAAAATCATGAATTTACTGCCAGACTTACCTGTTATATAGATTAATCTCTCTACCAAATACTAACACTATACCTTGGTATGAACACTCAAATCATTACCTGGACCACTTACCGCGATATACCCGGAAATACTATTTACGTAACTGATAGTTTATACAAATTTATTTTAGCTCGATTGCGAAACAAGTTATTTCAACTTATATTAATCACTCTGGAGACCTCATTCCTGATGGAATCCATCGCCACGAGGGAGAGAGAAGAGGCAACGTGGAATTTAAATGCCTTGCCTAAGGGCACACTCGTAACGGCTACAGCGGGACTCGAACTCCGAGCTACGTAACTGTTGACAAGATGGCGGCACAAATATGGCACCAATGTCTTCTTTGTGTGTATTTGTAATGTTGAAATGCTGGAGTAAAATGAGGTTTAAATTCATAATACATAACAAAATGCTGTATTAGGTTTGAATAGCTCTTACCGCGACGTGCTGTAATGCGCCCAATGTTCATTCAGTGATATATCATTCGATCATACAATGCAATGAAGCGAATAAATATTCTCTATTCATTTCACTAATAAATTTCTATATTTTATTGCAAAGCATTATGTAATTTAGTGCAATTATTTTAATTAGTCGAACAGAAGGTATGTATGCGATGAAACTAACATGTAACGCTAATATTATAATGGCTCATTCTTACAGGCACCTGCTTAATTTATCGCGGCAATAATTCTGTCAATCAATCGTTATTTCATGCATGCGCAACATTTATTAGCTTCCGGTCTGAATGACTAAACTATTTTACGATGGCTTCTTTGGTTACGATGTTAATATGGCCTTCGATTTTACATACTTATTATAGTTATGCGAGTATGATTATGGACTACTATTTATGTACCAGAAATCCAGTGGCAGATTGGTTTGTTTGTTTTTGGGGATCAAAGTCGCATCGACTTCTTACAGGGGCGTACCCAGCCAATGTTGATGAGGACTCTAATCTTACAATCTTAGAAATACGAGAACCGATGGTGCGAGTTCTGTAGGGGTATGTGGTGGCAATCTCCACCCACCCCAAATAATATTTGGAAACCTTGAGGTTATTTGGTGAACTCTTGAGATCTAATTAGTATTGCTGACGATTGTTCGTCCTCGGCTTCGAGGGTTCAACATCATGATACGGATTCCCTACTGCATGCTCGCCGATATAGTTCGTACAATATGGTCACTGACATTAGTGTTGTCATTGTACCGTGACGTCATATTCTAACCTATATAAATTACAGTAGTCTGTAGTATAGGACTGGTAATCCAGTGATCGCAGGTTCGATCCCCCGTTTGACCATAATAACATTAACAGTCTTTCAGATGGGACATTAAACCGAGGTCTCGTGTCGGTGCTGTACACTGTGCACGTAAAGAACAAGAGGAGACGCTGGAATGGGTCTCTGCCTGTATCATTGCACTATCCTCCAAATATATAAAATGACTGATCTCTTCAGGAGACGTCGCTCATATGGGCAATCGGTAGCGACGATAAATAAACATAAAACACACACAGCATAGAAGTAACTCGTAAGCGCGGTTTTCTGATTTATAAATAATTGTTTTAGTGGGGTGGGGTGATTGGGAAGCCACTGTGTACATGCGTATATGCAGCTATGCGCCTGACTGAATGGCGGCTATCCAACTACTACCGCGAGAGAGCTGGATAACTTCGTAACATGAAATAATTCCTCTCAAGTGGGATTCGAGCCAACAGCGGCCAGTGGGAAATGATTGAAAGCAATGACCGTAACCACTCAGCCATGGATTGCATGGGTAAATGGTAGCATGTTCACTTTAACAGTACCCGATCTTTTCTACTCGTTTAGGCGCCCCTCTACAGGGCTCGAGATACGAGGTTCAATATTTGCCAGGGGTATATTAGCTTATTAAATAATGGTTATTGCTTTATGCTTTCCAATGAAATATTGAAATCAGTCGGTGAACTCATATGTGTTATTCCACTGGTTGAAAGCAGTGTAATAACACATTTCATTTTTATTTCTCACTCGTGTGCACGTGTGTTGCCTAGCTGCTGCATGTTGAAATGTAATGTTGTCAATGGGAGCATTTTCGGACTCAAGCTGTCAGTGGCGTCTTGTATGACGCCATTTATTGTCGGCTAAGCACGAGTTATCGTGTCAATTAGCGCGCGTATGCATATGATAAAAACCCTTTTCAGCCAAAAATAAAAAGAGGCCACTCGTGATCATTAAACTTTCAATATTCATTCGATGAAATAAAAATTCGATCATACACTGAAACTAACAAATATCCTCTTACTGATTGCCTGGTGCCTTGTCTGCATGGGTAGGATTCGGTAAGTACTGATTGCCTATCTGCCTGGTGCCTTGCCTGCAAGAGTAGGATTCGGTAAGTACTGATTGCCTATATGCCTGGTGCCTGGCCTGCAAGAGTAGGATTCGGTAAGTACTGATTGCCTATCTGCCTGGTGCCTTGCCTGCAAGAGTAGGATTCGGTAAGTACTGATTGCCTATATGCCTGGTGCCTGGCCTGCAAGGGTAGGATTCGGTAAGTACTGATTGCCTATCTGCCTGGTGCCTTGCCTGCAAGAGTAGGATTCGGTAAGTACTGATTGCCTATCAGCCTGGTGCCTTGCCTGCAAGAGTAGGATTCGGTAAGTACTGATTGCCTATCAGCCTAGTGCCTGGCCTGCAAGGGTAGGATTCGGTAAGTACTGATTGCCTATCAGCCTGGTGCCTTGCCTGTAAGAGTAGGATTCGGTAAGTACTGATTGCCTATCAGTCTGGTGCCTGGCCTGTAACAGTAGGATTCCGTAAGTACGGATTGCCTATCAGCATGGTGCCTGGCCTGCAAGAGTAGGATTCGGTAAGCATTGATTGCCTATCAGCCTGGTGCCTGGCCCGCAAGGGTATGATTCAGTAAGTACTGATTGCCTATCAGCGTGGTGCCTGGCCTGCAAGAGTAGGATTCGGTAAGTACTGATTGCCTATCAGCCTGGTGCCTGGCCTGCAAGGGTAGGATTCGGTAAGTACTGATTGCCTATCAGTCTGGTGCCTTGCCTTCAAGCGTAGGATTCGGTAAGTACTGATTGCCTATCAGCCTGGTGCCTGGCCTGCAAGGGTAGGATTCGGTTGGTACTGATTGCCTATCAGCCTGGTGCCTGGCCTGCAAGGGTAGGATTCGGTAAGTACTGATTGCCTATCAGTCTGGTGCCTTGTCTGCAAGGGTAGGATTCGGTAAGTACTGATTGCCTATCAGCTTGGTGCCTGGCCTGCAATGATAGGATTCGGTAAGAACTGATTGCCTATCAGCCTGGTGCCTGGCCTGCAATGGTAGGATTCGGTAAGTATTGATTACCTATCAGCCTGGTGCCTGGCCTGCAAGGGCAGGATTCGGTAAGTACTGATTGCCTATCAGCCTGGTGCCTTGCCTGCAAGGGTAGGATTCGGTAAGTACTGATTGCCTATCAGCTTGGTGCCTGGCCTGCAATGGTAGGATTCGGTAAGTACTGATTGCCTATCAGCCTGGTGCCTGGCCTGCAAGGGTAGGATTCGGTAAGTACTGATTGCCTATCAGTCTGGTGCCTTGCCTTCAAGCGTAGGATTCGGTAAGTACTGATTGCCTATCAGCCTGGTGCCTGGCCTGCAAGGGTAGGATTCGGTTGGTACTGATTGCCTATCAGCCTGGTGCCTGGCCTGCAAGGGTAGGATTCGGTAAGTACTGATTGCCTATCAGTCTGGTGCCTTGTCTGCAAGGGTAGGATTCGGTAAGTACTGATTGCCTATCAGCTTGGTGCCTGGCCTGCAATGATAGGATTCGGTAAGAACTGATTGCCTATCAGCCTGGTGCCTGGCCTGCAATGGTAGGATTCGGTAAGTATTGATTACCTATCAGCCTGGTGCCTGGCCTGCAAGGGCAGGATTCGGTAAGTACTGATTGCCTATCAGCCTGGTGCCTTGCCTGCAAGGGTAGGATTCGGTAAGTACTGATTGCCTATCAGCTTGGTGCCTGGCCTGCAATGGTAGGATTCGGTAAGTACTGATTGCCTATCAGCCTGGTGCCTGGCCTGCAAGGGTAGGATTCGGTAAGTACTGATTGCCTATCTGCCTGGTGCCTTGCCTGCAAGAGTAGGATTCGGTAAGTACTGATTGCCTATCAGCCTGGTGCCTGGCCTGCAAGGGTAGGATTCGGTAAGTACTGATTGCCTATCAGTCTGGTGCCTTGTCTGCAAGGGTAGGATTCGGTAAGTACTGATTGCCTATCAGTCTGGTGCCTTGTCTGCAAGGGTAGGATTCGGTAAGTACTGATTGCCTATCTGTCTGGTGCCTGGCCTGCAAGGGTAGGATTCGGTAAGTACTGATTGCCTATCAGCCTGGCGCCTGGCCTGCAAGTGTAGGATTCGGTAAGTACTGATTGCCTATCTGTCTGGTGCCTGGTCTGCAATGGTAGGATTCGGTAAGTACTGATTGCCTATCAGTCTGGTGCCTGGCCAGCAAGGGTATGATTCGGTAAGTACTGATTGCCTATCAGTCTGGTGCCTGGCCTGCAAGGGTAGGATTCGGTAAGTACTGATTGCCTATCAGCCTGGTGCCTGGCCTGCAAGTGTAGGATTCGGTAAGTACTGATTGCCTATCTGTCTGGTGCTTGGTCTGCAATGGTAGGATTCGGTAAGTACTGATTGCCTATCAGTCTGGTGCCTTGTCTGCAAGGGTAGAATTCGGTAAGTACTGATTGCCTATCAGTCTGGTGCCTTGCCTGCAATGGTAGGATTCGGTAAGTACTTATTGCCTATCAGCTTGGTGCCTGGCCTGCAATGGTAGGATTCGGTAAGTATTGATTGCCTCTCAGCCTGATGCCTTGTCTGCAATGGTAGGATTCGGTAAGTACTGATTGCCTATCAGCCTGGTCTGCAAGGGTAGGATTCGGTAAGTACTGATTGCCTATCAGCTTGGTGCCTGGCCTGCAATGGTAGGATTCGGTAAGTACTGAGTGCCTATCAGCTTGGTGCCTGGTCTGCAATGGTAGGATTCGGTAAGAACTGATTACCTATCAGCCTGGTGCCTGGCCTGCAATGGTAGGATTCGGTAAGTATTGATTACCTATCAGCCTGGTGCCTGGCCTGCAAGGGCAGGATTCGGTAAGTACTGATTGCCTATCAGCCTGGTGCCTTGCCTGCAAGGGTAGGATTCGGTAAGTACTGATTGCCTATCAGCTTGGTGTCTGGCCTGCAATGGTAGGATTCGGTAAATACTGATTGCCTATCAGCCTGGTGCCTGGCCTGCAAGGGTATGATTCGGTAAGTACTGATTGCCTATCAGTCTGGTGCCTGGCTAGCAAGGGTAGGATTCGGTAAGTACTGATTGCCTATCTGTCTGGTGCCTGGCCTGCAAGGGTAGGATTCGGTAAGTACTGATTGCCTATCAGCCTGGCGCCTGGCCTGCAAGTGTAGGATTCGGTAAGTACTGATTGCCTATCTGTCTGGTGCCTGGTCTGCAATGGTAGGATTCGGTAAGTACTGATTGCCTATCAGTCTGGTGCCTGGCCAGCAAGGGTATGATTCGGTAAGTACTGATTGCCTATCAGTCTGGTGCCTGGCCTGCAAGGGTAGGATTCGGTAAGTACTGATTGCCTATCAGCCTGGTGCCTGGCCTGCAAGTGTAGGATTCGGTAAGTACTGATTGCCTATCAGTCTGGTGCCTTGTCTGCAAGGGTAGAATTCGGTAAGTACTGATTGCCTATCAGCCTGGTGCCTGGTCTGCAAGGGTAGGATTCGGTAAGTACTGATTGCCTATCAGCTTGGTGCCTGGCCTGCAATGGTAGGATTCGGTAAGTACTGAGTGCCTATCAGCTTGGTGCCTGGCCTGCAATGGTAGGATTCGGTAAGTACTGATTGCCTATCAGCTTGGTGCCTGGCCTGCAATGGTAGGATTCGGTAAGTACTGATTGCCTATCAGCCTGGTGCCTGGCCTGCAAGGGTATGATTCGGTAAGTACTGATTGCCTATCAGTCTGGTGCCTGGCCAGCAAGGGTAGGATTCGGTAAGTACTGATTGCCTATCTGTCTGGTGCCTGGCCTGCAAGGGTAGGATTCGGTAAGTACTGATTGCCTATCAGCCTGGCGCCTGGCCTGCAAGTGTAGGATTCGGTAAGTACTGATTGCCTATCTGTCTGGTGCCTGGTCTGCAATGGTAGGATTCGGTAAGTACTGATTGCCTATCAGTCTGGTGCCTGGCCAGCAAGGGTATGATTCGGTAAGTACTGATTGCCTATCAGTCTGGTGCCTGGCCTGCAAGGGTAGGATTCGGTAAGTACTGATTGCCTATCAGCCTGGTGCCTGGCCTGCAAGTGTAGGATTCGGTAAGTACTGATTGCCTATCAGTCTGGTGCCTTGTCTGCAAGGGTAGAATTCGGTAAGTACTGATTGCCTATCAGCCTGGTGCCTGGTCTGCAAGGGTAGGATTCGGTAAGTACTGATTGCCTATCAGCTTGGTGCCTGGCCTGCAATGGTAGGATTCGGTAAGTACTGAGTGCCTATCAGCTTGGTGCCTGGCCTGCAATGGTAGGATTCGGTAAGTACTGATTGCCTATCAGCTTGGTGCCTGGCCTGCAATGGTAGGATTCGGTAAGTACTGATTGCCTATCAGCCTGGTGCCTGGCCTGCAAGAGTAGGATTCGGTAAGTACTGATTGCCTATCAGCTTGGTGCCTGGCCTGCAAGGGTAGGATTCGGTAAGTACAGATTGCCTATCAGCCTGGTGCCTGGCCTTCAAGAGTAGGATTGCCTATCAGCCTGGTGCTTGGCCTTCAAGAGTAGGATTCGGTAAGTACTGATTGCCTATCAGCCTGGTGCCTGGCCTTCAAGAGTAGGATTCGGTAAGTACCGGTGTTCCTAAGACAGAATGAGAACAGGTAAAGAATGAGACACATCTCTAATTTTCTATTACCTCCCTTGGCAGATAAAGTCTGATTTATTCCAAGATGTGAATATGGCCCTTTAAGTTAGAATCCTTTGTTTTTACTGTTGTTCCCTAACCAGATGTTGCAGTATGATAATTGTGATTTTATCCAAATCGTGTTAATTAACTGATAACATTCTTTTACAAATAAATACCCATTGCATACACCGTATGAGATCTGTCGAGATATAGTAATATAATAATAATAAAATAGTAGAATAAAATTGCTAACATGTTGTGCAAAGGAAACAACGATAAAACAGAGGAAAACACTTAATAGGAACTATCTACTTTTAGGGAGTATTCAGGAGCAGTAACTGACCGATGTATCTCATTGGCTGGCCGTTTCAGTATAGTCGTTGTACTATTAAAAACAAACACTGTGCTGTACTGGTAATCCAGGGATCGCAGGTTCGATCCCCCGTCTGACCCTAATAAAATTAACAGTATTTCAGATGGAACGTTAAACCGAGGTCTCGTGTCGGTGCTTTACACCGTGCACGTAAAAGAACCAGAGGAGATTCTGGAATGGGTCTCTGTCTGTATCATGTACTATCCTCCAAAATCTAAAATAACTGATTTCTTCAGGAGGCGTCGCTCATATGGGCAACCGGTAGCGACGATAAATAAACGTAAACTCACAACAAACACTGTTCCTTTGTACTATAGCTAACGCATTAATGCACGTGTTTTAATTTAATTATATTTTATTATCCTCGGATGCTTCGCTTGTGGGTTCTATATTTATTGTAGCTTCATGGCTTCTTCTTCTTCTATTCGCTCAATTGATTTTAATGATCGATGTAATCGTAATTTTAATGACCTAGTACTTCATAAGACATTATTTCTAATTCAGTCGCATTAAAAACCAGGCCAGTATGTCGGGTCATATGCAGGTTTTTGATTAAATATGCAGACAGGTCTTGTTCGTGGCGTAACGGAATCCCAATAAAACGTATTACGACGTTTGGTTAATCGATGTTATCTTTTAGCTATTTAATTGTTTTGATTTGCGTTTCTCATTAGAAGATAACGTTCCCACCTAGTCTGGATTTATGCGATACCATTTAATTTATGCCTTATGTAAATTGCACAAAAACAAAAGAATGTATTGAGATACGCTGCGTGTGTTTTTGGATTTATTTGTATGTGCATCTTCCAAGGATTCAATGTTAAATGCAACATTATATTCATCCACGATCTTTGAATTGTCCATTTACGAAGTTTTAACTTCTACAAATTTATTTTAGCTCGATTGCGAAACAAGTTTTCTCTCTCAATATTTTATTGATCGCTCTCGAGACTTTATTCCTGACGGAATCCATCGCCACGAGGGAGAAGAGGAGAGACAACGTGGACAAGTGCATTGTCGACTAAGGGCACCATCGTAACGCCTACAGCTGGGTGCGAACCGCCGGTCTCTCACACATGTAGAGAGACATTGGTCAGTTACTGCCACTGAATACTCTTTAAGGAGGACAGATCCTCGCAATTGGTTTCCTCTGTTTTCATCGTTGTTTCATTTGCACTAAGTGCTATCAATTTTCATCCACTTTCTTTTCTTATAATTATTAAATTTTAAAAATCGACAATTATCCTACAGTATCTACAATAGATATTGCACTGGTAAAGTGATATCATTAGATTACCATGAGTTCGATACAATAACCGTAATCATACCATTTAGTTAGAAAAAAACAGTAAAATCAAAGGATTGCAACTAGACGGACCTATGTATACACATCCGACTTTATCTGCCAAGGGAGGTAATATAACTCTCATAACGCTAGTAGCTGTAACAGTTCTGTATGACTCCAACGAGGATTTATTTTAATGTAGAACAACACATGGTTCAAACCAGAGGGATTCGGCACGTTTGGGGGTACTAGTATATATATTTAAGTACAGGGATTCTACTCTGTGGGATGTCAGATATCGCATCGATCAGTAAAATGGCCCTATCTGAAACAATGTTGTACAAAGCTGTCCAAATATAACGCCTATCCCGAGTCTTTATATTGTTCTTCAAATAAAACACAACTGTAAGCTGCATGCATGTATACTTTGCAAACAATTGCCACAAACATTGGCCATAACAGGTCACATTTCTGTATTAGGACACGGGTTCTGTCAGCAACAAAAAAAAATCTTCGACGGGAGAGTTTTAACTGTGAATAACATTATCAATAAAAATGTTATTCACAGTTAAAACTCTCCCGTCGAAGATTTTATTTGTTGCTGACAGAACCCGTGTCCTAGTATGGAAATGTGACCTGCTATGGCCAATGTATGTGGCAATTGTTTGCAAAGTATACATGCATGCAGCTTAAAGTTGTGTTTTATTTGAAGAACAATATAAAGACTCGGGATAGGCGTTATATTTGGACAGCTTTGTACAAAATTGTTTCAGATAGGGCCATTTTACTGATCGATGCGAAATCTGACATCCCACAGAGTAGAATCCCTGTACTTAAATATATATACTAGTACCCCCAAACGTGCCGAATCCCTGTGGTTCAAACATAGAGGCATACGACAGATATACGACACCCGTGCCTATTGTATGTAATAATTACATAGCCAGATTGCGTATTATATTATGCTGCGAATTGCAATGTATTGTTATATTTTTAATCTATGCTTAATATCATTAGTTTAGTTTGTACAAATTAATTTTAGCTCGATTGCGAAACAAGTTCTTATAATTTATATTAATCACTCTCAAGACCTCGTGCATGGTGGAATCTATCGTCACGATGGAGTGAGAAGAGGCATATTGAATTTAAATGCCCTGCCTAAGGGCACACTCGTAACGGCTCCAGCGGGGCTCGAACACCGGGCCTATATATCTCTTTTCCTATGAAAGTTGTACTGGTTACTGTTTACATGTTTCATCATGCTATTTCATGTTTTAATTTGTTGAGGGCCTCATGGTAGATTGACTGAATTGTTCAAATGAGTTCTCTCGTTAAATAAAGTCTTTATTATTATTATTGTTATTATTATTACGCATCTGAAGCCAACACGCTAACACTGCGCTATCACGACTTCCACATAATAGCATTATGCCGCCAGGTTACAATACCCTATTAATAATATACACACTGGGTTAGACGCATGCTTTTACGTTTATTGTACGGTTCAAGGTTCAATATATCATATGGCAGAATGCAAAGTCCTACAAAACATAGTGCGCACACAAAGTGTGCTACCATACAATCCAAGTACCTGCTATTGACAGCGATGACGTGATTTGCAAACAATTGCAAACAATTTCGAAACAGGTGGTGTCCGGAAATAGGGCGATTGACGAATATATACCGGATAGTCACGCTATTGTAATATACAATGCAGACCCATAGCCACATTGAGGAAAATGAGGCTCTCGCCTCGGTTAGCATTTGGCAAGTAACGACATCTATATAGGAAAACTGATAAAACTGCCTTCAGAATGCACATACATACATATACATACAGCATGCATACAAATAATTCGGGGGCGGGGGTCGCCTCGATTATTTTCAGATTATGGCTACTTCACTGCAATGAACACATGCGTGTCTGTTACTACATATTCTAGACACTCACGCCATCTGTACATTACACGGTGAACACAGCTGCTCGTGCAAGGATGAGATAAGTGGTACGAGAACTGATGTTATATAATTATACAAGAAATAGACAATAGTATATTTCTGTATGTCAGGGTATGAGACGACATGTGCTAGATTTTATTCATTCTGTGACTACATTGTGACCTCTATGATACTGCATGCTGGTCTGTATGTCAGGGCACGAGACGACATGTGCTAGACTATATTCAATATGTGAGCTGTTTTTTGATCTCGGTGACATTGCATACAGTTCTGTATGTCAGGGCACGAGACGACATTTGCTAGAGTATATGAGCAATGTGTTGACCTCGGTGATACTGCATGCTGGTCTGTATGTCAGGACACGAGACGACATTTGCTAGAGTATATGCATTATGTGAGCAATGTGTTGACCTCGGTGACACTGCATGCTGGTCTGTATGTCAGGGCACGAGACGACATGTGCTAGATTATATTATTCATTATGTGACCTATTTTTTGACCTCTGTGATACTGCATGCTGGTCTGTATGTCCGGACACATGCCGTATGTGCTAGAGTATATTCATTCTGTGAGCTATTTTTTGACCTCGGTGACACTGCATGCTGGTCTGTATGTCCGGACACATGCCGTATATGCTAGAGTATATTCATTCTGTGAGCTATTTTGACCTTAGTGATACTGCATACTGCATGTGCTGGAAGTGCGTCGCTAACAGTATATATATTATAGCCTCGTACAGCCATTTTCCTGGAAGTAAGTTCAAATATGACATAATTAATTGCAAATAGCTAATACATGAAGTGGATGGCTATCTGTTTTCGTGTTTGATTTAAAACATTATACAAATGTTGCTTCCAAAATGTTTCGGTTGAAGTATTTTTGTGTGAATATTCTCGAACTTTCATACATATTCATCGTCTTTATGCATGCAAACAGTTATACGCAAACGTAGCAATACCTCGTAGCAAACGTATTAGTGTGGCATCCATGGTCCAGTGGTAAAGCGTCGGATTTGGAATCGATCGGTCCCGGGTTCGATGCTCAGTCAGGCCACGTATGTAATGTCGTTGAGCAAGGCACCTCACACCCATTGCTTAGTACTGGTTAACCACTTAGGTATGCTAAGCCTGCCCAGGAAAACATGTATACGTCCCCATATAATACATCTGAATTGGGGGTGGGGCTAATGTGTCTATTTTTTGAAGTTCTGGTCTTTGTTTAAAGAAAGGACGTCTTATTTAAGCAGAACAATTAAATTTGGCAGAGTTTCTGAGAATTGCCATCATTAAGAGTGTTCGTGAAATAGTGGCCTCGGGTTGGTCGAAAACATTAGAAGTTATTTATAGGCTGACTACACGTAAATAGGCGGATGTGCATCCGAGGTCATGAATATAGTCATGATTACAAATATAGTGCATTTTTTATTTGGTAAATAATGCATTTTCATGACAGGCAGTGTATTGTTTTTGTGTATTTTGAGAAATTATGTGCCTGGAGAAGACGTCATACTTTGCGTAGACAAGATGTGATCTAAACAATATGTCAATTGCAAACTGAAGGCAGGGTATACTGTCATATATGGCAGAAGTATATGGTACACAAACACAGTGACGTCATTCACATGGAGATGGTGTCAATGATATACAATCAGTTTGTAATATGTTTACTGTTTTTCAGTTTGGTTTGAAGAAGTAAAAAAATATAAATGAACATACTGTAGGTTTTTACTATGTATGTAATAGGCAATTTATTTGTTATATTACAACCTTAGTTTAAAGCGGAATGACATCGCAAAAAGCAAATACAATGCATATGTGTTCACGTATAAATGCGTTGCTACTACAAAGTCTTCCGAATACATTCGAACACTAACATTGAATCAATAAACAGTGTTTTTTTGTGGTCTATAAATTTCAAAATTGAAAGTAGGATTTCATATAACGGTCATCCACGATCCTGAATTGCCGTTTTTTGTCATTGGAGTCAATACTATAACGCGAGATAATGTCGTTTAAAGATAATTTAACTAAGATTAAATCTACAAATAAATATACACAGACACAAAAAAGTGAGATATAACGATAAATCTGTAGCATAACTCGTGTTATTCAGGATACACGAGTTGCATTACGCATGAATGTCGACCCTATTTACATTATTTGGTTGTCAACAAACCGCGTATACGACGTTTGTTTATTAGTTGAAATACTCAGTATTTGAAGCAAATATTTGGAAATATATCATACCATATAATATGACAATACATTCTGCAAACATTTGCATTTACTCTGATGAAGTGTCGCTTTAAACAATATTTGATTCAACAATGGTACATAACACAGGAATAGTTGCATAGTAACTTATTCGAACCCCTTTCCGTTGAGGAATCAGCCAGCATATTGTATGAGCAGGTATTGTCACCAATTGTGAACAATTAAAATACAAAAATATCAGCTGCGTCTTGGAATATTTTAGAATGTTTGCAAAATGTGTGCTGCAAAATGTGTGCATCTTGGACTATTTTAGAATGTTTGTGCAAAATGTGTGCATCTTGGAATATTTTAAAATGTTTGCAAAATGTGTGCATCTTGGAATATTTTAGAATGTTTGCAAAATATTTTCTGAGAAATAAAACAACATATAATAACTACAGGTGTTAGTGGAACATTTGTCATGAACTTACCTTCAGAGTAGGCGATTAGTGCATTTAATACGAAATAAAACAAACACCATTGGTCAACCTTTAAATGAAAGTTGCCATTTTCTTGTGGCTGAAAGATAAGTACATGTAGTCTATTGCAAAATACAGTCCTTTGTGACAACTATTTTTATGGAACATATACTGGGAGTGTATGCTAAACTGGAATCCAATGGCTAATTCAATAGTACTGTCTGACCATAAGGCTTCATATATATTAGCGTTAAAATTCTGGATCACCTCCCTTACACCATAAAATGTAAATTAAATACGAGCACTCATGTCGTGTGTTACATAGCGTTATGTTACAGGCGTTTATTTGTGCAATATGTACAGTTATTTGCTCCCATTGGTGTCGTCTGCGCATGTGCTATGCTATGTGGACCGTTTTTTTGGGGACACGCTTATTTGTCGACGTCCCCTGATTAATCGGATAGGCGCCTCCAGATGAATACTAGTAGATGATAAAAGACGCACACGAAGCTCCGATTAGTTTATACAACTTTATTTTAGTTGATTGCGAAACAAGTTCTTATATTAATTAATCACTCTCTATACTTCATTTCTGGTGGAATCCATTGCCACGAGGGAGAGAGAAGATGCACTGTGGAATTTAAGTGCATTGCCTAAGGGTACATTGGTAACGGCTACAGCTGTACATGAGCTCAGGGCATTTCGCACCTGTAACGAATGCGCTACCACTACGCCATCACGACTTCCATAATACTGTATAAGCTCCAAGTACAGAATCATCCCTGGTGTTAGTACATGTCCGGAGTATAGCACCGATAGGCGATACACGATACCTCGGTATATATGACTATAGTCCCGTGGATAGGCAAGGTGCTAACAACTATACAACTGAACCGGAAGTCGTGATAGCGCAGTGGTATCGCGTTCGTTTCAGGTGTAATAATAATAATAAATACTTTATTTAACGAGAAAACTCATTTGGGATGAGAGACCAGGCCTGGAGGTTATAAAACTTTTCTCCAATCTCAAAACTCAGTCTCAATCGTCCGATTCGTTCAGTTGACCGTAAAACTCAGAAGCAATCAATCAGATCGCTTGAGCTTGAGAACAGTTTTGTAACCTCGGGGCCAGCTGTAGCCGTTACGATTGTGCCCTTAGACAAGACACTTAAATGTCTATATTACCCCTGAATCATGCCTCATCTCTCTCCTTCATGGTGATAATTCCATCATGATTGTAAGAACTTGTTTCGCAATCGAGCTAAAATCTATTTCTATAAGCTAAAAAATCTTCTAAGAACGATAGTGAATAATTATATATTTAAGAATGCTGCATTGCATGCTCCTTCAGTTATGGTATTGCGTGTCAACACTGTATTTAGTATCATTGCATGAAACGTGATACAGAGATATGTAGCTCGTCGTTATCATGTTTCTATAACTGGTTCTTTTCTTGACAAAACACATGCGCACACCTGGACGGAATGGACATGTGTGGTACAGTGGCCAAGGTCGTTGATTTCAAATCAATTGTCCATCTCCGCTCTAGGTTCGAATCACACTAAGACGTGGCGAATGCTTTCATGCGAGGAAGGTATCCAACCGGCTTGTGGAGAGTCGGTGTGGTTCGACCCGGGTGTCTGTTCGTGTCTGAATTACTGTACGGAATTGTACCCGGATTCTTCCTTCACCAATAACAACCGGAAGGTCGCCATCCGTGGTGCGACTCAAAACCTCAAACAAGCAAAGAAACACGCAATTCAATGGGAATTAGGTGAACTTGAATAGAAATTAAGTACACTGTATATGTGTACACTTGGATGAAAATATAGTATTTATATGTGTTGTAATTGAGTATATATCAGGCCTCGACAAATGTTTAATTTCTTACTCGTCCTACTGGGCGAGTGATGCCACTGTCCCACTCGTCCAGATTGGACTATCACTCGTCCCATGTATTTTAGGAAAATTAAAAATCGTCAGAATTGCACTTTAATTTATTAATAAATGCAATTATGTGGCAGCATAAACACATTAAAATATCCTCGGTGATTTCCCATTATCACGCCTGGTAATCATTCCGAAGAAAGTAAAACGGATATTATTTTATTTTGTTCCTTCGATTTGTATTGGATATTTAGCTGAAATGTTCACTCGTCCGACTGGGCAAGCGACTTGGAATTTCTACTCGTCCAGATCGAAAAGTCACTCGTAAATACGAGCGGACGAGTGGATTTGTCGAGCCCTGATATATGTGTGCACATGAATGCAAATTGAGCATGCTTCACACATACGTATAATGTCGCCTGTTTCACCATCCCTATGCCTAAATCCGGAAACCAGTATATGTACGACGGGAAACCAGTTTACATAAGGCGGGAACCAGTATGCATAAGGCGGGAACCAGTATACAGAAGGCGGGAACCAGTCTACATAAGGCGGGAACCAGTATGCATAAGGCGGGAACCAGTATACAGAAGGCGGGAACCAGTCTACATATGGCGGGAACCAGTATACGCATCATACTGCAATGCAGAATAAACAGCGCCAAACAAAAACAGTTCAACGCTTCTTGTGTGTGACCAAGCTCTCTGTGAACATATCGTTAACATGTAGTGGACCCATTTGTTTTAAAATAAGGTTTCAAATTTCAAATTATGATTTCAAACCAATGTAATGCGAGGATCAGATATATTTACAATGACACACGAGACAATAGGAAGTATCGGAATACCAATCCAGTATCTAAGCAATCGTGCCCAATATCTTAAACAGTCCGTCCCATTAGACAACAGCCCCTTAATCGTATTTAATCGGAATTCATGTTTATTATTTTATTAAATGCGATGATTGTTGATTTGTAATTATATCGTAGAGTAGATCTATAGCATTTTGGTGCCAGAAGAGACACAATGCGCGTAAAAGCTCGGATTTAGGTCAAGCAATGTCTATGACCTTTAGGTGGTTGTCTTTGGGCCGTGCTAACGAGACTGAAGATAGCAATGATATAGTCAGTAGTCTTTTGAAAACTAGATCACACAAGAACGATTTGATTACGTTAATGAGCAGTTATGAAGAATTCTGAAACACTACAATGTGATTGCGAACGATAACTAGGTGTTAATTAATGTGAGAGAGCCATAATCTAAAACCCAGAGCGTGTTATTTTGTTTTTAGGTCAAACACCGCTATTGGAATTTCCATAGGCCACCATTATAACACACAGTGCCATTAAATGTCCCCCCTTCAACAGACTGGCATTTGAGCCACACAAAAAATTCAAATTTCAATGGGGTTGACTGATTGCATTATTTAAATGTCCCACTAAAGGCACCCACCCCCTACTCTGAAGGTAATTTGGGTTTTTGAATGTTGCGCTGACACCTGCATTAATAATATGGTGTTTATTTGTCACCAAATAAAATGCAAATATTCTAAAATATTCCAAAATGCAGCTCATGTATTGTATTTTAACTGTCACTATTTGTGACAATACCTACTCAGCCAATCAGTTCATGTATCAATAACTCGTAAGGGCTTCCCTACACGTTTTCAACCAATCCGAGACCACTATATCAATAACACTGCCTGACCTAAACAATAAGTTTAAGGACGGACATCCTGCCGACTTGCTATGATGCACTTTATTTGCTGTGAGATGCTATGCGTGCGCAATGCAATGCATAAGTGAGAAATCTAAGTATATTCTTCAGTATTGCATCTATAAATAGAATGAACCGTCAATGGTACAATGGCTACGGTGTAAGCCTCGTAATTGAGAGGCTATGGGTTCGACAAGACATGTAAATCCTCGTTGCGTCTTCTCTCTCCGTCACAGTAATGGGTTCCACCAGGAGTTGTCTTTGGGGCGATTAATTTAATGTCATAACAACTCGAGTTTAAGGTAAACTGGATGACATATTTGTTTGTTTGTTTTTGAACGTTTAAAGTTGCTCAGCTTTATGGAGAAATTCCAACTATTTTTGATGTAGGAAAACCCCTTAGTATCCCTTTCTTGCAGTATTTCAGGCACGGTCGGACACCCGGTTAGAACCACCGACCTACCGCAAGCCAACTGAATAGCTTCCTCACAGTAAATAATTACACAACCTGCAGAGGTCAGGTGAGAGGCAATTGATTTGAAGTCAGCGACCGTTGGGTACTGTACCACGGCGGCCCTTTCCATTCCAGCTTACATACAGGGAAATAGTTATGGTAACTGTTAACATAATAAACACGACCTTCACACATCATTGCTATTCCCGTTCATTCCGACTACGGTTGTATGACAGTATCGATCCATGGCAACAGATGATGTCGCAGGCTTTTGAATAATGAAAGTAGTAATACATGTAGTAGGTCATGGCCACGTTTTACTGGTCATTGTTTACATGTTTCATTATGCTATTTCATGTTTTAATTTGTTGAGGGCCTCTTGGTAGATTAGTTTAAACGTATTTATTTTCTGTCAATATATGATTGTTTACAACAACTGATATAAGCTGGAGCCGTTACGATTGTACCCTTAGGCAAGGCATTTAAATTCCACATGCCTCTTCTCTCTCCCTCGTGGCGATGGATTCCATCAGAAATGAGGTATCGAGAGTGATTAGTATAAGTTATTATTATTATTATTATTATTATTATTATTATTATTATATCCCAAGTGTGCTATTTAGCATTCTGGAATGCTTAAAGTGTGTACAAAGGTGCGAGCATACCCATCCCAGTTACCGCAGTGCAGCACTTTATGTTCACATTAAAACAACCTATATAATATCAGGTAGTGTATTATGGCATGGATAGTAAGTTGTTTTTCTATGTTTACAAATAAAGTTTATAGTTTGATTTGATGTCTGTCGAACATGTTACAAAGCATAGGCATTCCAAAATGGCTAAACGGCCCTGTGTGATATAATGACTGGAGGTGGGTGGGGCGGCTTCCTGTATTTGCGGAGTTTATTCATGAGTTGGAACCATTGAATGTACTTAGTTGTTGACAGGTCTTGCTACGTCTACTGGCGGTTATTGCTACATGTTCTACAAAGCACTGCTCCATGAACTATATGCCACTGCTTTCTAGTTTAATCCAGACAGAAAAATCTATACTAATTAAACCTAATATAAAATTAATAAGACTACCATAATTATGAGGATCCAAGAATGAGCGGAGAACATCTTTCCAGTAGTAATAAATCAAGGATACATTATTCTCGCCAACCGTATTATGTTCCGACACAAAACAAATGGCAATATGCCAGGATTGGAATCCGATACGACCCTGTTCTTTTTTAGATGTTTCATTATTACAGATACATTTTTGTCACAAATGACATTGGAAATTATACTCATCCATACGAAAGCTGACACATGCGGCTCGTTATGGGAGTAACAAACGGATACTAAGATTTCATGGAATTAATTTCCATTTTACGAGGTGTCAACCTTGAGCAGATAACAAATGTGTAATAGTTTTCTTATTTTTCCTAGAATGTAGGGCTTGTGCCATTTCATTCAAATCATGCCGATTTCCTAGAATGTAGGGCTTGTGCCATTTCATTCAAATCATGTCCGATTTCCTAGAATGTAGGACTTGTGCCATTTCATTCAAATCATGCAGATTTCCTAGAATGTAGGGCTTGTGCCATTTCATTCAAATCATGCCGATTTCCTAGAATGTAGGGCTTGTGCCATTTCATTCAAATCATGCAGATTTCCTAGAATGTAGGGCTTGTGACAGTTCATTCAAATAGTAGGGAAAATAGCTTTAACTTTCGAAGCGGTGTATCCAAAAAGTAAACACATAATTGATAGAGAAAGAATATAAAATAATGTTTGAGTGTTCTTTTTGGGCTGAACAAATATTTTCTGAAATAGTACTATTTTGGGCCACAATTCAAGTTCAAGGTTACTAGTAGGGTGTGAGCTTACTGTGGGTGTAGTGGATTTGTCTTCATAGATGTATGCAACGTTTCAAAACTATAGATTTGTCAGACTGAATGATAATATTTGAGCGTTTTGGTTGGTCAAATATATCTGAAAACAACACAATTAGTTTGCCAAACGTCTACTAGTTCAGGTCATTCTTATGGATGGGACTTATTAGGGGTGGAAGGGAATAATACATAGAAACACTATTATAAAAGTAAAAGTAAAGTGTTTGTTTATTATAGTGTCACCCCTATTTAAAGGGCCAGTCATTTCTGACTTATGAGACACCTCTTTTTATGAACATCAGTACTTCCCGAATCCTATGCTTGTATGTCAGGCGCCAGGCTTGTAGGCAATCGGTAACCATTATTTAACTAGCTGGCGGCTCACCAACCGGCCATATCAGAACGAACCCCTGACGAGATTCGAACCTTCGACCTCCCGCTCCGTAGGCGGACGTCTTAACCACTGGGCCACGGAGACGGGTTTTATACAGATATATAACTGCACCGTCGCCACAGCAACCATGATCGGAAAAGACCATGACTGGTTAGTTTTTTTGTTTAACGTCGCTACATTTGCATTTGAGCGACGGGCAGTTTACCTAACAACACATTTCCTTGGCAGGCCAGCGCGGTTAACCTGTACTTGGGTGCACCAACCTCCGTACGAAACTGCTTTTTTCATATAAAATGTCACGGTCTGAGCAGGGCTTGAACCCGTGACCATCAGTGATGATAGGTTACAGTGGTATACAAGTCAGCGACCTTAACAACTAGACGACGGAGGTGAACTGACGGGTTTTTAGTTATATGCATATAGGCGTTTTTGAAAGGCGCCGTAGTCACAGCCGCCTTCATCGGTGACCTAGTCTCGCTATTCACTAAAGTGGGCGAGAAAAAAGATAAAAACAAACACGCGTATTGTGTGCGTATTTGTTTGTTTATCAAGCTGTTACTTATGGCCGTTATGCCGATGTGACGCTTGCTAATATACGTATATACGAGATATACCATGCAAACTATGTCTATAAATAATATTTCTGTCGTGGTAATTACATAGCTAATTTTGTAGAATGTTGAATGTGAAACAGATGGTTTGTGTTTTGATCATTTATAGATCTAGATGGAATGTCACTAGTCAATAGTTGTAGGGGCGGTTCAGTGTGGTATGTGTGGTAACACGCTGGATTCCTACTCCAGGTTCGCAGGTTCGGTCACCCGCTACACGTAGTCCAATCTTAAAGATTGTTAATTTTATTAGGGTCATACTGGGGATCGAACCGGCGATCCCTGGATTATCAGTATTAGGAGAAAATGATGGAAGCGACCAATATTATACAACTGTATTTCATCTGTGGTCAAGAATAGATGAATTAAGCATTCAATTACCACCATATGTTGCCAAAACAAATATCACTTTGCCATAATATAACATTCAAGACAACAAAATGAGCACAATTTCTACATTAATTGTTAAATAAAAATGAAATTAGTCACATAATGTTGATAGAAACTCACAATTCTGTTAATAACCTCTATGTATTTCATTTAATAGGTAATTACCTCTTTTAAAAGGGATAACAGGAGCAGTCCCTCTAACTACATGTCACTTTCTTTAATAAGCTGTGTTGGAAACAGTTATATATCGGCATATTTATAATCATTTATATTCTAATAATTCTAATAATTTAATATATTCGTTGCAGTCTGATTTCCGCCCATGTCACTCAACCGTATATCAACTTATAGACAAATATAATCAAATATGTGAATCATTTTATCAGAAGCAATCAATATGTAGACTTTTCTGTGATCTATCGAAAGCATTTGACAGAGTCTGGTTGTCCGATTAGCGCAGTGGTTAGCGCGCTCGCTTCTCACCAATGCAACCCGGGTTCGATCCTCGGACCGGGACGTATGTGAGATGATACGGTGGTCGCCAGATCGGACAGGTGGGTTTAAACTTTAAATTTCTGTTCTTGGACCTTTATTATTTCTGATATATACTGAGTCAAAAAAGAAACGATACCAAACTAAAAATGAGGTAAAACGGATAAAACCATAGAAAGGTTTAATATATTATTACGTATCAGTACCGGGTATCTTATTGCAACGTCAGCCAACCATAAACACAGGTAAATAAACACCCGGTAATCCTGGAACGCCGAATTTCCGATTTGCACGTGCTCCTCAACAAAGACAACTTCCTACACATGTACAATCGGAAAACCGGTTTATTGTACTGGTATTGCATTATCATCAGGAAAAACACCTTACATACCCATTGTTACTCTAACAAAATGCCTAGCTAAACCGCAATCAGAGAATGCGTGCCATTGGCATGATTGACGGCGGTTTACTCAGCGTGACGTCGCAAATCGATCGGGTACGCGGATCCGATAACACGTTACTTCGCGTATCGAACACATGGATCGGTGACGACCGTCCAAGATCTGGTCGACCACGTGTGAGACGCGACAGGACCGCAATTCGGGTTGTGGGTTTTGTGTGGTTTGGTGTGTGGGTGGGGTGGTGGTGGTTGTGTTGGTGTGGTTGGGTGGGGGGTGGGGGGTGTGTGGTGGTTGTGGTTGGTGTGTTGGTTGGGTTTGTTTGGTGGGGTGGGGGGGGTTTGGGGGTGGTTGGGTTGTGTGGTGTTGTTGGGGGGGGTTTGGGTGGGGGTTTTGGGTGTGTGTTGTGGTGGGGGTGGGGTGTGTGGTTTGGGTGTTGTGGTTTTTGGGTTGTTGGGGGTGTTTGTGGTTTTTTTGGGTTTGTGGTGGCCTGCTTTGTCACCAGACTGTCACCCATAGAACATTTGTGGGATACGTTAGACCGCCGCGTCAGACGGTAACGTTAACCAACTGAGGGATGTTTTGCGTCAGGGTGGTTTGGGGTTGTTTGTTGTGGGGGTGTTGGTGGGGTGTGTTGGTTTGGTTGTGTGTTTGGTGGTTGGGGTTTGGGGTTTTGTTTGTGTTTTTTTGTGGTTTTTGTTTGTTTTTTTTGTTGTTGTGGTGTTTTTTTTTGTGTATATGTTAATGATACATAGCTGAACATCTCCTTAGTATATCTCGACGACTTTTTGAAGAGGACAGTTTCCCATGCCATTTCATCAAATGATAAGAATTAATAGAAACTATTAGACCTGAAAAGAATTAACGACTGGTCAAAACAATTGCCTGTTAACGTTAAGTTATGTTTTTCTCATCAACTCAATAGACCCATACTTTACTTTAGCCGTGTTTTACTTGATTTTGTTGAACTACACAAGAAATTAGCCTTACCAATATCATCAGATTTTAAATGGAACGAACTTCCAGCGCCTAAAGTACTCGGTTCTATGACAGCTATACATTTTAGACTAAAGAAATATTATATTATCCAGATGTACGTATCGTACATTAAACCCATTTTAGAATACGCGTCTGTTGTTTGTGGTGGCTGTACAGCTTATGAAAACAATCATTAGAACAATTGCAATTTGAAGTAGCACGGGTAGTCTCATAGATATATCTAGATCGCTTCTCACAAGTGCAATCCGGGCTCGATCCTCGGACCGGGACGTATTTGAGATGGTACGGTGGTCGCCAGAACAGACAGGTGAGTTTTCTCCGGTTTCCTCCCACGCGAATGTCCACATATACGCTTTCATCCGCGCCAACGAGAGTGATTAATATAAGTTGTTAAAACTTGCTTCGCAATCGTTGTAAAATAAATAATGTTTAAACTTTAGATCAGTATCAATAGAGTTGCATATAAAAGAGATAGATTGGGTTTCATTATGCCATCGAGGCAGAATTGAATAAACCTACTACTTTATGCCAAGCGTAACAACGGAGTCTCCCTGACCTAGTGCTTAAATTCGTTGACTTCAAATCACTTGCCCATCACAGCTTTAGGTTCGAATCCCACTGGGGGTTCATGTGAGGAAGCTATCCGTGTGTCCGTCTGTGCCTGTAATATTGCTCGGAAAGGCAACACCCAGTGTCTTCCTCCACCATTAATGACTGAAGAGTCGCCCTATGCCCAAAGCTGTTGGTGCGAACATAAACCCAAACACCAAACAATGTCCGGCATGTTGTGTTGGTCTAAATATGACATGACCAACTGGAACGGCATGGCTCTATGATCTTAATGTGATTTGTTTATAAATATTGAATGGTGTGTTTCTTCAAATCGGTCAAACAAGCGAATTTGATTTATGCATACAGTTTAGTGGTTTTCAAAAATAAACATCATCATAGACAGTGTAGTAAAATGCGTGAATTATCTAAGTGTATTTCCGGTCAATCTTAATTATTTATCGGAGTGCGTGGAGCTGTAGACTCCGCAATACATCCGAAGATTGCCGAAGACATTTACGGTATTTGTCGGAGAGAAACTACTGGTGATTTGTAATTTGTAATATCCGTTCTTTTCAGTCACGGCTCAATTACTTCAAACCACATGTCAAGGCCTTTGTTAACACCTGTCCTTAAACTGTTAATCCCACTCTCGTATGTCGTTTGTGGACTTGCGTTGGGGGTGACAAAATGACGTTTCATGACCTTTACTTGGGCTTGATGTGTATCGCTGCGGATGTAACTAAATTCATATTTAATTGAATAAAAAATGTCGATACTACTTAAGTAAAAGACTTGTCCGCAGCAACATAATATGAGACCACAAGAATAACATATGCCGTCATTAAATACCCGCTTCTTGTAGCCCAGTGGAATAATAAATAAGTTGGCTTTATAATCCACACAAATGGCTAGAAAAGCTGTTCATGAAATCGTTTTATATCATTGATAATCAATTCATCAACCTTGGAATTATTGACACGGTTATGTTATATAATATAGGAGTAAACAAGCTGGGAATATATTAATATATGTTTACCATTTAGATTCCTCCAGAAAAGGTGTCTCTTTATTTGACCATGTGGACGGACCTTCGTGGCCGAGTGGTTATAGTCGTTGAAATTCAAAGCACTTACCCCTCACCGCTGTAAGTCGAATCCCACATGGATTTCTTTCATGTGAGTAAGATACACAATGAACCACACTAACACCGTGGCAAGGAACCAGTGCAACACCTTGACAAGGAACCAGCTTGGCAATGAGCCATAGTGCCACCCAATGCGAACATCTATGTCATGCCAGGACAGTGTACACGCTATAGTATCAATGAAGGCAACACTTCCGTATTTTGGTCTCGTAATTTATCAAGTGACGCTATTTAAGTGCGAATTGCCAATTGAAAAGTCGCTCCTTAGACGGCTTTTGAAGGTTAAATTTCGTTTCTGGTCTATTTATCTTCGAAAATAAACATCAATAGCTTAATTCAAACACTTTATTGGGACAAATTACGAATAACAACCGGCGTATATCGATTCGATTGATTGCAAACGATATTCTCTGCCGTTCTTTTCAATGAATTGTCAAGTATATTGACAGCTTGTGGGTTTCAATGATATATCTTGTTTGATGGAGATTTCAATTACGCAGAAAATAAATGTTCCCAATATGAGTTTTTTCTCACACAGAAGGTCCAGTAGTCCAATGGTTAACACGCTGGGCTGCACACAGAAGGTCCAGTAGTCCAATGGTTAACACGCTGGGCTGCACACAGAAGGTCCAGTAGTCCAATGGTTAACACGTTGGGCTGCACACAGAAGGTCCAGTAGTCCAATGGTTAACACGCTGGGCTGCACACAGAAGGTCCAGTAGTCCAATGGTTAACACGCTGGGCTGCACACAGAAGGTCCAGTAGTCCAATGGTTAACACGCTGGGCTGCACACAGAAGGTCCAGTAGTCCAATGGTTAACACGCTGGGCTGCACACAGAAGGGCCAGTAGTCCAATGGTTAACACGCTGGGCTGCACACAGAAGGGCCAGTAGTCCAATGGTTAACACGCTGGGCTGCACACAGAAGGTCCAGTAGTCCAATGGTTAACACGCTGGGCTGCACACAGAAGGTCCAGTAGTCCAATGGTTAACA
>JABXNX010000061.1:107573-128121 GCA_014843695.1 Archivesica marissinica | reverse complement strand
CGCGTTTTCTATGTCCTCTAGTATACATATAATGTAGGTGTGCGTTTTCTATGTCCTCTAGTATACATATAATGTAGGTGTGCGTTTTCTATGTCCTCTAGTATACATATAATGTAGGTGTGCGTTTTCTATGTCCTCTAGTATACATATAATGTAGGTGTGCGTTTTCTATGTCCTCTAGTATACATATAATGTAGGTGTGCGTTTTCTATGTCCTCTAGTATACATATAATGTAGGTGCGCGTTTTCTATGTCCTCTAGTATACATATAATGTAGGTGTGCGTTTTCTATGTCCTCTAGTATACATATAATGTAGTTGACGTTTTCTATGTCCTCTAGTATTCATATAATGTAGGTGTGCGTTTTCTATGTCCTCTAGTAACATATAATGTAGGTGTGCGTTTTCTATGTCCTCTAGTAACATATAATGTAGGTGTGCGTTTTCTATGTCCTCTAGTATACATATAATGTAGGTGTGCGTTTTCTATGTCCTCTAGTATACATATAATGTAGGTGTGCGTTTTCTATGTCCTCTAGTATACATATAATGTGGGTGTGCGTTTTCTATGTCCTCTAGTATACATATAATGTACGTGTGCGTTTTCTATGTCCTCTAGTATACATATAATGTAGGTGTGCGTTTTCTATGTCCTCTAGTATACATATAATGTAGGTGTGCGTTTTCTATGTCCTCTAGTATACATATAATGTAGGTGTGCGTTTTCTATGTCCTCTAGTATACATATAATGTAGGTGTGCGTTTTCTATGTCCTCTAGTATACATATAATGTAGGTGTGCGTTTTCTATGTCCTCTAGTATACATATAATGTAGGTGTGCGTTTTCTATGTCCTCTAGTATACATATAATGTAGGTGTGCGTTTTCTATGTCCTCTAGTATACATATAATGTAGGTGTGCGTTTTCTATGTCCTCTAGTATACATATAATGTAGGTGTGCGTTTTCTATGTCCTCTAGTATACATATAATGTAGGTGTGCGTTTTCTATGTCCTCTAGTATACATATAATGTAGGTGTGCGTTTTCTATGTCCTCTAGTATACATATAATGTAGGTGTGCGTTTTCTATGTCCTCTAGTATACATATAATGTAGGTGTGCGTTTTCTATGTCCTCTAGTATACATATAATGTAGGTGTGCGTTTTCTATGTCCTCTAGTATACATATAATGTAGGTGTGCGTTTTCTATGTCCTCTAGTATACATATAATGTAGGTGTGCGTTTTCTATGTCCTCTAGTATACATATAATGTAGGTGTGCGTTTTCTATGTCCTCTAGTATACATATAATGTAGTTGTGCGTTTTCTATGTCCTCTAGTATACATATAATGTAGGTGTGCGTTCTATGTCCCTCTAGTATACATATAATGTAGGTGTGCGTTTTCTATGTCCTCTAGTATATAATGTAGGTGTGCGTTTTCTATGTCCTCTAGTATATAATGTAGGTGTGCGTTTTCTATGTCCTCTAGTATATAATGTAGGTGTGCGTTTTCTATGTCCTCTAGTATATAATGTAGGTGTGCGTTTTCTATGTCCTCTAGTATATAATGTAGGTGTGCGTTTTCTATGTCCTCTAGTATATAATGTAGGTGTGCGTTTTCTATGTCCTCTAGTATATAATGTAGGTGTGCGTTTTCTATGTCCTCTAGTATATTATGTAGGTGTGAGTTTTCTATGTCTCTAGTATACATATAATGTAGGTGTGCGTTTTCTATGTCCTCTAGTATACATATAATGTAGGTGTGCGTTTTCTATGTCCTCTAGTATACATATAATGTAGGTGTGCGTTTTCTATGTCCTCTAGTATACATATAATGTAGGTGTGCGTTTTCTATGTCCTCTAGTATACATATAATGTAGGTGTGCGTTTTCTATGTCCTCTAGTATACATATAATGTAGGTGTGCGTTTTCTATGTCCTCTAGTATACATATAATGTAGGTGTGCGTTTTCTATGTCCTCTAGTATACATATAATGTAGGTGTGCGTTTTCTATGTCCTCTAGTATACATATAATGTAGGTGTGCGTTTTCTATGTCCTCTAGTATACATATAATGTAGGTGTGCGTTTTCTATGTCCTCTAGTATACATATAATGTAGGTGTGCGTTTTCTATGTCCTCTAGTATACATATAATGTTGTTGTGCGTTTTCTATGTCCTCTAGTATACATATAATGTAGGTGTGCGTTTTTATGTCCTCTAGTATACATATAATGTAGGTGTGCGTTTTCTATGTCCTCTAGTATACATATAATGTAGGTGTGCGTTTTCTATGTCCTCTAGTATACATATAATGTAGGTGTGCGTTTTCTATGTCCTCTAGTATACATATAATGTAGGTGTGCGTTTTCTATGTCCTCTAGTATATATAATGTAGGTGTGCGTTTTCTATGTCCTCTAGTATACATATAATGTAGGTGTGCGTTTTCTATGTCCTCTAGTATACATATAATGTAGGTGTGCGTTTTCTATGTCCTCTAGTATACATATAATGTAGGTGTGCGTTTTCTATGTCCTCTAGTATACATATAATGTAGGTGTGCGTTTTCTATGTCCTCTAGTATACATATAATGTAGGTGTGCGTTTTCTATGTCCTCTAGTATACATATAATGTAGGTGTGCGTTTTCTATGTCCTCTAGTATACATATAATGTAGGTGTGCGTTTTCTATGTCCTCTAGTATACATATAATGTAGGTGTGCGTTTTCTATGTCCTCTAGTATACATATAATGTAGGTGTGCGTTTTCTATGTCCTCTAGTATCATATAATGTAGGTGTGCGTTTTCTAGTCCTCTAGTATACATATAATGTAGGTGCGCGGTTTCTATGTCCTCTAGTATACATATAATGTAGGTGCGCGGTTTCTATGTCCTCTAGTATACATATAATGTAGGTGCGCGGTTTCTATGTCCTCTAGTATACATTCTGCTTGTTGCTGTGTCAGTAATGTCCTCATTGTTAAAAAGAATAAACGTTATTTATTTTACAACGATTGCGAAACAAGCTTTAACAACTTATATTAATCACTCTCGTTGGCGCGGATGAAAGTACATATGTGTTTATTCGTGTGGGATGAAAACGGAGTACCCGAAAAACCCACATGTCCGATCTGGCGACCACCGTGCAATCTCACATACTTCCCGGTGCAAGGATCGAACCCGGGTTGCATTGGTGAGAAGCGAGCGTGCTAACCACTGCGCTAATTTCTGCACAGCCTCATTGTTAGCTTTGTCCCGGGGGTGGGGTCTTATAAATAGCGGAATCTAATGACACGTCTGATTCCCCGGTATCTCCTCCACAACGTGCACATCGTGACATAGGCATAACTCAAAGCAGGAAAATGTGCCAAGGACTGTGCCGAAGAAGCCGTGTGTTTTACGTTTATTTATCGTCGCTACCCGTTGCCCATATGAGCGACGCCTCCTGTAGAGATTAGTTATTTTAGATTTTGGAGGATAGTGCATGATACAGACAGAGACCAATTCCAGAATATCCTCTGGTTCTTTTACGTGCACGGTGTAAAGACCCCAGCGAAGAAAACCAGAACCAGTCTTGCTGTTGTGAGCTGACAACGGGTAGAGGGTGTGGCCCTAAAATGGATCGTTTACAGAACGAAGCAAGACTTGTCACCATGTATATTAATTTACTTAGAGAAACCAGGTTCGGCTGTGGCGACTTTAAATAAAGCTACAAATCATCACGTCTGCTTCCCCAGTGTGTTTCTTATTTAGTCAAAGTTGTAGTCAATACTATACTCGTCGAATGATTTAAGCGGATTGATATGAGTTTAATATTAACTCCGAACAAGGGATTCGTGACTCATGTAGGATCAGTTGTCCAGCCATGCCATAATTGTCTGACCAATTATACATTTCTAACACGTGCTTAAAAACTGTAAAAGTAAGTCATCGTGTTAGGATAATGACATGGGGATATTTGCGTATTTGCGCATGATCGAATTTAGTCCAACATGCATGAGGTCGTTAATATCGCGTTAATTTAATTATCTGAATGTCAGGGGAGATAACGTTAACCACATATTGGGGCTAGATCGAATTATGGTATGATGTACGCAATTCAAAATATTCATACACCCAACATGGCGGTGGAATTGCTCGTCTAAAATTGCAAGTTGTGCTTTTATGTTCGTCTGTTTGTGTTTTGCGTGTGCGTGTTTTATGTTTGTTTATCGTCGCTACTGGTGGACCATATGAGCGACGCCTCCTGGAGAGATTAGTCATTTTAGATTTTTGGAGGATAGTGCAATGATACAGACATTGACCCATTCCAGAGTATCCTCTGGTTCTTTTACATGCATAGTGTAAAGCACCGACACGAGACCTCGGTTTAAAGTCCCATCTTAAAGGCTGTTAATTTTATTAAAGTCAGACGGGGGATCGAACCTGCAATCACTGGCTTAACAATACTTATATATACAACGTGTTATTATATATAGTCCGTACAGGACACGAACACAATTACAGCATTTTCTAAAACATTTGTAATATAAATGGAAAATAGTCCGTGAATGACGATATTTACGGCTGTACCTTGTCTTTCCATTGGTGGAAAAGCGGAGATATTGTTCTCCCAGATTACTTTCTCTTTACCTGATAACAAGGCAAGACAATATCTCATTTCTTAGAATCAGATAAAAACAATATCGTATATATAATTATATATACTATCATACGTATTAAACTATTTACGAGCGCTTGATGCTCGAAAACACAATGTTTATCACAAAATGACAGTGCTACTACGCTCGCAGATCAAACAGATATTTGTTTCATCAGCATTATCTTCATTCACTTAGACTGTCCGGAAATAGATAAACATCATTAGCACATGTATCTGCGCCCTCCAACTCGCGTCGTCAATCCTGGCTACAAGTTCACACTCATTATCTTTTCTTTCCTTTCCTGATCTTAGGAGTTTGAACATTATCCGCACATTGAACTCCCGTCTCTGGTCATTTCCCCTTTAACCGGTTTTAATGAATTTTAGTATGGAAATATAGTCAGTTTTTCCTGTTATGGTAAGTGATCGGGGATCACCCATTTACATGACAATGCCATTATTGCCCAGCTTAATTAGAGACTTTGATCTTCACATTTTCATCTTGGAATCATAAATGTAGTTCTCATCTCGGGGATTTCCGTAGTTAATGCTGTTGATACGTTGGGTTTGACCAGCCTACACTCCTTTGCACTGGTATGGTTTGTATTCAATGGCGCACTAATGCAGTTTGACCTGACCCGTTTTAGGGTGTAACACGAATTTTTTTTTCTCCCTTTCTTTTAAACAGGGTCCATTCTGGAGCATTATCGTACAAAGTCAGAATGGTGTTGTCGAGAAGACCACCCACCCACATATCCTGGGTAGAAAATAAGGTCAGAGGTCATAGAGCTTTGCTCAAATCTCAAACTCATGTTCCAGTGATTTGATTGGTTAATTCATATATTTACTCTGCGCTCAGCAAATCAAAAGCTTAAGATTGGAGAATAATTTTATGACTTCAGGCCCTGTAATCAATGCCCCAATTTTCCATTCTCACCACCTTTCTAACATATCATTTGTAACATGGTCCCGATAGGCGGCGAACTCACGGTCCTGGCCACTAGGTTATAAAACTGTTCTAAGATCTCAAATAAATTTGATTGGTTGAGTCTGAGATTTGCTCTTAGCTCAACTAATCAGAAGATTGAGGCTGAGTTTGAGATTGGAAAACCGGCATGTTATAAAACCGTTAAAAAGTCTCAAGCTTCTGATTGGTTCAGATGAGCATATATCTAAGAAAGTATATTGTATAACCTCCGTATCTGGTGATAGGGGTGAACGGCGAGTTCGAACAACGGCGCGCTAGACCACTCGACCACCGAGGCTCCAATCCATAAGGGATACGGTATTGTGTTAGACAAGTAACTGTTGATTACCGTTACATTTATTGCGTTCGGTTTCGGGTAAATTAACATGGTGATCGTCATTAACCTATCACACCCGTATCATTATCTATTAATTGCATACATGCATAGGTCACAAAGACAGGTCAACACTAATCAAATCACTGTGTTGTGCGTTGTTGGTTTATTGTGTAGCAACAGATTGAAACACAATACTCACATTTCCATCGTTTCAAAATGGCGCGTCATCGATAAACGTCATATGACTAAGCCGGAAACTACCGAAGTCGGAAATATTCGGAAATGTTCGGAAATGTTTTCTAAACATAGGATATATACGATAGCATAATTGCCTATGGCAAGTTACGTAGCTTCGCATACATCAACACGTTATGGCGTTTAAATATAGAATAACTTATTATGTTACTTTTTAGTCTTGAACATGATTACGAATCAGCATAACGGACATTTTCGGAGTCTCAAACATTCGGCAGTCTCCGGCGATGCTTTCCACATGCAAGGCCCATTTTTCTTGTTAAAATACGAGCTATTTAATATTAATTAGAATACACAACAATAGATACATGTATTAGTTGACTATAAAGCGATCAAAACATATAACGTTGTTTATGTCGACGTGTTATAGCGTAGCCAAGTAGTAGGAACTATATTGTGACGAGCGGTAATCTGACCTTTTGGGATTTTGGTCGTGCAGAGGCTTAAGAACACTAAAATGAATCAAGCACCACAATATGATTGAACACATGAAAGGGCATTGGTGTGAATGCTATACAAATACTGACATTTCTTAGATAATAACAACAATAATAATAATAATAATAAAGATTTTATTTTAAGAGCGAACTCATTAAGTCAATCTACAATGAGGCACTCAGCAAATTAAAATATGTAATATCACAATGGAACATGTAAACAATGACCAGTAAACGTTTCATAGGAAATAAGATATAAGCTGCAAGAACTAATACTTATATTCATGTATAATTGTATAGTGTCAGTTTATTGGTCTGTTCTTTGCACCACATGGTATATAAAGCTTTGAATCGTGGAACATAATGTGCTGGTTGGATGTGATAAGGGAGGGAATTCCACAAGTGTGACACTGAATATAAGAATGAGTGTCTAAAAAGTTCAGTAGTTGTAAAGTTAAAGATTGGAGAATGATCACAAGCTTTATGTTGGAAGTAAATCTGAACGACTCTTGGAGTTAGTCGGGTGCAAAGCTATTGAGTGTTTAAGCAATAAGACAATGTTTTATGCTCAATTGGTCACTTTGGTATTAGACCTACATACACATGTGGTTGAGTGTATTGAATGCTAGCCGTCAATGTGTCAAATGTCTAATAAATATTTCAAACCCAAACATCAGCTACCCCCGCCCCCTCCAACAAAAAAATAGCGCAGTGGATGCGCGTTCGCTTCAGGTGCGAACGGTCCGGAGTTCGAGCCGCGCTGGAACCGTTACGATTGTGCCCTTAGGCAAGGCATTTAAAATTCCACGTTGACTCTTCTCTCTCCCTCGTGGCGATGGATTCCATCAGGAATGAGGTCTCGAGAGTGATTAATATAAGTTGAAATAACTTTGTTTCGCAATCGAGCTAAAATAAATTTGTACAAAAAACAACAACAAAAACAGCATTTCCGCTTTGGTTAACAGGAACGTGTTAAGGACAGTGTGGGTAACTCTGCAGGGTCTGAAGTTCAAGTTGGTCTAAAGTTCACTATCATAGCCTGCACGAAACGCAGATTATCTCAAGCGAATCAAGGGCTCAATTATATATCACTGTGTGTCGATATTTATTCATTAATAACATGCACGTTGCTTCCTAAAAGTCTACCAATACGCAGTTTGTGTAAACCATTGATCGGCATCTTGCGTATTCGGCATTCGCACGCAATGCCGTTCTAAGATCAAAGAAACTGATGTCCGCGATCGCTTTCACGGAACCGCCTTGACGCAGGTCAACATTCACATTTATTATCGGTGTACGAGGTTGTTTTTGCAGTATGACAAACACATTAAATGCTGGACCGCAATTTCTAAACATTGCCGGAGAATCATGTATCAGAATTCCTGGACACAATTATCGTCTGCTAAAATATTCACGTTGGACGCGATATAGCTCTTGTAATCCGTTTATCACCCTGGATTCCAAGAGTACGACTAACATATTTTTGTTGTAATTACTTCTCTCCGTTTCGCGCATCTAATTGGTTTTCAAGGCTAGTTTATTGCAGCGTTCGTCCAAGCGACATCTTCATTAGCGTGTCGCGGTTCTCGTTTTGAACTAGGCGATGCGAGAGTTCATCGTCCTCAGACCAAAACATTGCTGACCTACTAACCCGCGAACTAAGGTCATAGTTTTCTCACGTTCATATGATAAGGGTCGTTTGAGGTTGTACTAAATATAGCGCGGTCACGTGCAGTATCTTGCACTTCAGAAGTATGACTGAGGGATAACACCCTTTGAACTTTAACTGGTCCGAAAGTGACCGGAGTTTTCATTTTTTGTGAACGTATTGATGGAGTTTGACACAGATCCCGTGGTAGGTGACTCGCTGTGACATTAGGCATGCACTGAATGAAGGCAAAACGTGATCAATAGCGTAGTTAACTGTCCCTCATGCATTTTCGCTCATAAAAGTAGACGGCCTTTCCAATTTAGTAGCCATACTAGACGACTAATTAGTAAGCAAATTGTGGCAGTTGCTGACCGAACAGTATTATAGGCAGCTACACGGATTTCTAAATGCGGGCTTAAATACTATTAATTAATTAATGCATTCTGCGCAAGAGCTAACGTATGTCTCTAAACATCCTGAGTAATCATCTAAATGGGGAAGTGAGGTCAGAGGGTACGGGTGACTGTCCGCTGGAAATACCAGATTTGTTTTAAAGTTGTGTGAATGGAATTAATCTGAAACTAATCATTTCCCCCGGGAAAGATGTCCACGATACTGTTTAATTTATCGGATCATCACACGTTTTCTGAGACACTGTGTCACGTGCTGTGGTTAGGGCTAAACAAGTGACAAATACGAGATTTTAGATGCAATCTTGGCTTGTAGAGGATCAGTGGTCAAATGGGTAACAAGCTGGACTTGTAGTACAGTCCAGGGGTCGCAGATTAGATCCCACGTTATACCACACTAAATCGACTCATATCATGGTCCTTCGAGTGAGACTTTAAACCGAGGTCTCATGTCGGTGCTTTACATCGCGCACGTAAAAGAACCGGGGGCGATTCTCGAATGGGTCCCAGTCTATAGCATTGCAATATCCTCCAGAAATCTAAAATGACTAATCTCGTCAGCAGGCGACACTCATATGGGCAACCGGTAGTGACAACAATTGTCTGCCAAATAAATCCCCAAAGAAGTAATACAACATATTTGTATTTATCTCTTGACAGCTAGCCAGAGCCACAGCACTGTGTTAACTGTGTTAATAGCTGTCCGATTAGCGCAGTGGTTAGCGTGCTCGCTTCTCACCAATGCAACCGGGTTCAATCCTGGGGCCGGGTAGTATGTGAGATGGTACGGTGGTCGCCAGATCGGACAGGTGGGTATTTTCCGGGTACTCCGGTTTCCTCCCACACTAAAGACCACACAATAATACGCATTCATCCGCGCCAATGAGAGTGATTAATATAAGTTGTTAGAACTTGCTTCGCAATCGTTGGCGTTGTAAAGTAAGTTTAAACTAAAATGTAAACAAAGAATTCGAAAATAAAAGAACCAACATACATTTCGGGATAAATCGGACCTATCTGTCAAGGGAGGTAATAGAAAAACAACCCAGCAATGTAGATGACTGTACTAAAGTTGTATCATACAAGCGTTTCAGTACCGAAATTCAACCTTATTAACATTTTAATTCACATGAAAATAATCTTAATTTGACTAGGCTAGCTTAACTTTTCGCGCACACCCCCCCCCCCCCACCGTCTGACCCTAATCAAATTAACAGTCTTTCAGATGGGACTTTAAACCGAGGTCTCGTGTCGGTGCTTTACACCATGCACGTAAAAGAACCAGAGGAGATTCTGGAATGGGTCTCTGTCTGTATCATTGCACTATCCTCCAACAATCTAAAATTACTAATCTCTTCAGGAGGCGTCGCCCATATGGGCAACCGGTAGCGACGATAAATTAAACGTAAAACACACACGCGCATCACTCTCCGTGGCCTCGTTTCAGCAAATAAGTATAGCCAGTAACTAATAGCAAGAAAATCAATATGAGTAAATCAGAGATTTATTGTAATGACTGTCATTAAATATGGGAAACTGGCATACAATGCAATGTTGTCTTTCTGAACATGGGGGAGGGGGAGGCTCCGTGCCGAGTTGTTAATGTCCCTGACTTCAAATCACTTACCCCCTCCCTCACCGCTGTAGATTTATATCTCGCTGGGGGTCGAATGATTTCAAGTGAGGAAGCTATCCAGTTGGCTTGGTAGGTAGTGGTTCTACCCGGGAGTCCGTCAATGCGTGGAATACTGTTCGGAGGGACCTCTCGGGGTCTTCATCCACCAATAATAGCTGGAAATAGCCAGATGACCTTGGTGCGATGTTAACCTCTAAGAAACCAAACGTTCTGGAACAGTTTTACCACGTTAAAGAGAAATACAGTGAAACCTTGGTTAGTGGTCACCTGCATTAAGCAGCCAGTTTCCAGACTCCCAATTGTTGTTTTGTTATACATTTGACCTCTATTAAGCAGTCACCTGTGCTAAGCAGCCACTTTCTGTGATTCCCTTGGCTGGCTGCTTAAGACAGGTTAGACTGTACTACAATATCGCCCCAAATACACTGCAAAATACAAGCTGGCTGAACTTTGTAACGGTTTACAAATTTGCATCGTCATTGTCTGAACTCTGAATACAGTAGTATCCGTTACGCTAATTAACCCAATGATTCGAAAACACAAATAAACTAATATACTTGTACTTGCGTCTAATGAATCTAATATAGCCACCCACAATTTATGAACAAAAGTGTCGACAGACTGATACATGGCTTCGATTTCAGTTGATTTCAAGTAAAGCACGTGCTCCTTGGTCCTTTCATACATACGTGCAGACGAAAACATATCAAACAATCTACGAAACGCAGACAATAGTTGTTCATTCTGATATCCATTTCAGAAAAAAACGTTTCTGTATTTTGTGTCATTTCTTTAAATAGACTTTCAATATAAATATATGTGACTGCAGGTGCGCAAACAAAACCCGGCAACAGAAAGCGTTTCCCAGGCTTGTCCTGTCTCCGTCTCCGTTGGCTTCAGAATAAACTTACTAAGCATGTGTTGTCTTCTTTATATTCACATCACAGACATAATAAAAAAAGTATTTCATAATTTTTAAATATCTCACATTTTGACGTCAATGGAAAGGATAGAATGTATAGGTAGATGCAATAATAACGATTATAATCCAATACACACAGGGTCTATGATAAATAGCCTACACCCATTATGTCGAATTCCGTCGGACCGAACAAAATACTTCGACATAACCAAAGTTTGACATAACGAAATTCGATATAAACAGAGCCATTTAAATGTAAAATGATAGTGTCTGAAACGGGACTTGATCCGACTTCGAGATAACCGGATAATTCGACATAACCGACTTTGACATAGCGGATGTAGATTGTACTTCATTATATCATAATTATACTTCCACAGTAATAGTACCAGTTGACCTAACTGCAATGCTATGAAACCGTTTTGTTTAATATTTGAATAGAAAAAAACAACAATGGTAAGCGATAATATTTACATTTACTGACATCTATGTACAAATACTTTGTTTTACGAGAACTCATTTAACAAAGGTTAATCTACCATGAGGCCCTCAACATATATACAAATCAAATGATTGGACTATATAAGTGACAACTGCATATTGGAATTATATAGTAATGTTAAAGCTAAACAGTAGAGAAACTATATAATTTATAATATGCTATGGAATATGATGATATATATGGCATTGTCTAGCAGGGGAATGAGACAATTAATGACAATAAATCTATATAACAGATATGACTTATAGCGGTATCTTGAACCATGATAGTATAATCCATAATTCTAAAATGTGTAACGAAAAAGTAACGCTCAATATAAAAGCACACTTTTTATGGTGTCAGTATATTGTCAGTATAGTGTCAGTATATTGTCAGTATAGTGTGTGTTTTACGTTTATTTATCGTCGCTACCGGTTGCCCATATGAGCGACGCCTCCTGAAGAGATTAGTAATTTTAGATTTTGGAGGATAGTGCAATGATACAGACAGAAACCCATTCCAGAGTCTCCTCTGGTTCTTTTACGTGCACGGTGTAAAGCACCGACACGAGACCTCGGTTTAACGTCCCATCTGAAAAACTGTTAATTTTATTATGGTCAGACGGGGGATCGAACCTGCTACAGTATAGTGTCAGTATAATTATATAGTAGAATACGACGGTATGGTAATTAGCGCATTGCTCCAGCCCATCATTTGTGTTATGTTATTTAATTTGAACAAGAAAAACTATTACAGAAAACTCACTCTGCATAATATACACTCGGGTGCATAATATACACTCCATAATACACACTCGGATGCATAATACACATTCGGATAGTGTATGGAGTGAATGTATAAATAACACAAAGTGCACCCTTTGGTAGTTAAATGCAAACATGTGGACAATAACACGAAACCCTGTCCAACATAATACTATATACCACATCCATGCGCGAATCATATGGGAACCAATTATTTGTTGCAGTTTTTCAACTACGTAAATTAGATTGACCTGGCCAGTTCTGGATTCCAGCTCAAGCCTGTATTTCTATGCGCACACCAATGAAAGCTTGGAACTAGTTCCCTGAAAACAATTGGACAATTTTAATACCTATAATACGAATACATTGCAGTAATTCTGATCACATAAATTCTCATTCATCCAGAAAATAAATTTGAAATGCGGACATATCGGTGTATTTTTTGGGGATGTGGTATATACTATTATGTTGGATAGGGTTTCATGTTATTGTCAACATGTTTGCATTTAATTACTAAAATATGCACTTTATAATTTATATACATTCACTCAATACACTACCCGAGTGTGTATTATGCAGAGTGAGTTTTCAATCGTCCTTCTATTACATATTTATATACATTCACTCAATATACTATCCGAGTGTGTATTATGCAGAGTGAGTTTTCAATCGTCCTTCTATTACATATTTATGTGTAATATTTTGTCTTGTTATAGGTACAGTCCAACCTGTGTTAGTGGTCACATCCATTAAGCAGCCAACCTGCGTTAGTGGTCACATCCATTAAGCAGCCAACCTGTGTTAGTGGTCACATCCATTAAGCAGCCAACCTGCGTTAGTGGTCACATCCATTAAGCAGCCAACCTGCGTTAGTGGTCACATCCATTAAGCAGCCAACCTGTGTAGTGGTCACATCCATTAAGCAGCCAACCTGTGTTAGTGGTCACATCCATTAAGCAGCCAACCTGTGTTACGGTTAGTGGTCACCTCCATTAAGCAGCCAACCTGTGTTAGGTTAGTGGTCACATCCATTAAGCAGCCAACCTGTGTTAGTTAGTGGTCACCTCCATTAAGCAGCCAACCTGTGTTAGTGGTCACCTCCATTAAGCAGCCAACCTGTGTTAGTGGTCACATCCATTAAGCAGCCAACCTGTGTTAGTGGTCACATCCATTAAGCAGCCAACCTGTGTTAGTGGTCACATCCATTAAGCAGCCAACCTGTGTTAGTGGTCACATCCATTAAGCAGCCAACCTGTGTTAGTGGTCACATCCATTAAGCAGCCAACCTGTGTTAGTGGTCACCTCCATTAAGCAGCCAACCTGTGTTAGTGGTCACATCCATTAAGCAGCCAACCTGTGTTAGTGGTCACATCCATTAAGCAGCCAACCTGTGTTAGTGGTCACATCCATTAAGCAGCCAACCTGTGTTAGTGGTCACATCCATTAAGCAGCCAACCTGTGTTAGTGGTCACATCCATTAAGCAGCCAACCTGTGTTAGTGGTCACCTCCATTAAGCAGCCAACCTGTGTTAGTGGTCACATCCATTAAGCAGCCAACCTGTGTTAGTGGTCACATCCATTAAGCAGCCAACCTGTGTTAGTGGTCACATCCATTAAGCAGCCAACCTGTGTTAGTGGTCACATCCATTAAGCAGCCAACCTGTGTTAGTGGTCACATCCATTAAGCAGCCAACCTGTGTTAGTGGTCACATCCATTAAGCAGCCAACCTGTGTTAGTGGTCACATCCATTAAGCAGCCAACCTGTGTTAGTGGTCACATCCATTAAGCAGCCAACCTGTGTTAGTGGTCACATCCATTAAGCAGCCAACCTGTGTTAGTGGTCACATCCATTAAGCAGCCAACCTGTGTTAGTGGTCACATCCATTAAGCAGCCAACCTGTGTTAGTGGTCACATCCATTAAGCAGCCAACCTGTGTTAGTGGTCACATCCATTAAGCAGCCAACCTGTGTTAGTGGTCACATCCATTAAGCAGCCAACCTGTGTTAGTGGTCACATCCATTAAGCAGCCAACCTGTGTTAGTGGTCCCTTCATTAAGCAGCCAACCTGTGTTAGTGGTCACATCCATTAAGCAGCCAACCTGTGTTAGTGGTCACATCCATTAAGCAGCCAACCTGTGTTAGTGGTCACATCCATTAAGCAGCCAACCTGTGTTAGTGGTCACATCCATTAAGCAGCCAACCTGCGTTAGTGGTCACATCCATTAAGCAGCCAACCTGTGTTAGTGGTCACCTCCATTAAGCAGCCAACCTGCGTTAGTGGTCACCTCCATTAAGCAGCCAACCTGCGTTAGTGGTCACATCCATTAAGCAGCCAACCTGTGTTAGTGGTCACCTCCATTAAGCAGCCAACCTGCGTTAGTGGTCACCTCCATTAAGCAGCCAACCTGTGTTAGTGGTCACCTCCAATAAGCAGCCAACCTGTGTTAGTGGTCACATCCATTAAGCAGCCAACCTGTGTTAGTGGTCACATCCATTAAGCAGCCAACCTGCGTTAGTGGTCACCTCCATTAAGCAGCCAACCTGTGTTAGTGGTCACCTCCATTAAGCAGCCAACCTGTGTTAGTGGTCACATCCATTAAGCAGCCAACCTGTGTTAGTGGTCACATCCATTAAGCAGCCAACCTGTGTTAGTGGTCACATCCATTAAGCAGCCAACCTGTGTTAGTGGTCACATCCATTAAGCAGCCAACCTGTGTTAGTGGTCACATCCATTAAGCAGCCAACCTGTGTTAGTGGTCACATCCATTAAGCAGCCAACCTGTGTTAGTGGTCACATCCATTAAGCAGCCAACCTGTGTTAGTGGTCACATCCATTAAGCAGCCAACCTGTGTTAGTGGTCACATCCATTAAGCAGCCAACCTGTGTTAGTGGTCACATCCATTAAGCAGCCAACCTGTGTTAGTGGTCACATCCATTAAGCAGCCAACCTGTATTAAGCAGCCAGTGTCCAGATTCCCAATCGGTCGTTTTATTATATATTTAACATCTATTAAGCAGCCACCTGTGCTAAGCAGCCACTTTCTCTGACTCCCTTGGCTGGCTGCTTAAGACAGGTTTGACTGTATATCAATAGAATAGAAAATCCAAGTATAAGTTAGGGGTCATGAAATCGTACAGTTTGTTTAAGTGTATAGAAATTTGTGCGAGGAACACAATCGATGTAATGTGGTACTTATACATGTATATGTACATGAAGTCAATAGATGTCCTACCGAACATAGTCAATCCACATCTTTTCGGGATTAGTTTGAACTTTATTTATCTTACAACGATTGCGAAGCAAGTTTTAACAACTTATATTAATCACTCTCGTTGGCGTGGATGAAAGCGTAAATGTGAGAATAAACCGGAGTACCCGGAGAAAACCCACCTGTCCGATCTGGCGACCACCATACCATCTCACATACTTCCCGGTGCGAGGATCGAATCCGGGTTGCATTGGTGAGAAGCGAGCGCGCTAACCACTGCGCTAATCGGACAGCCAATTAGTCGTTTGATAACCACGGCAGTCAATTAAAGTGAGGCTTCCATAATGTGTCAGTTGTTATCTGCTAATGTTGTATTTATATGTAATATCTTTTCTTGTTCCCTTTATTAGATCACACTATACTAAACGGTAAGCATTTTATGTTGCGCAAGAACACGCGAAGCAAGCAATATACATTTATTAGTGTTTTTATACTTTATAGCTATTAAATACTGCACTCGTCTTACCTATATGTTATGTCTATTTTAAGACATTCTTAGAAGCCGACAAGGATAAAACGTACCCCCATATCAATTTTCATTTTTATTATTAGAAATTGAGGTTAAAGTATTTTTTATTCATATACATATATCTTGCATTCTCATAAGTTATTTGTCCGTTTGACTGAGTTTGTTTGAGGATAAAAACAAGGTAATAGCGAATATCTTTTATTCACATAAACTATACAGTTTCTAGTGACTAAATATACATTATGCGACATAAGCATATAATTATGACAACAAACGTAGGTTATAATTATTGCAATACATATAAGGATGATCTATAGTAGAAATTTACTTGATCGAAATCTTATATATTTACTGAATGTATTCGAATTGGCACTGATATACATATAGAAGCGATATACTGTATTTCATTCCCTCACCTATATAAGTCCCATTCTCAACAGAAAATGAAACATAAAAACAAAATAGACACATTTAGAATATATTAAAAACTCAGTCGATGATCCAGATACTGTTAGCAATACAGATTCCATATTAATTCATATGTAGGGAATAAGATTTGTAGAGAGAGATAGCGTGAGATGAAACAGCCATAACAAAGCCTGCTTCCAAGATAATAGCAACGAGAGACATTACTGGGTGGTCGATTACCTCCCTTGACAGATAAAGTCCGATTTAACCCGAAATATGTATTGGTCCTTTTAGTTGAAAGCCTTTGTTTTTATTGGTGTTCCCTAACCATATGTTGCGGTATGATAAATGTGATTCTATCAAAAGCATGTTAGTTAATTTATAATCAATTTCTACAGTAAAGTATCCTTTGGATAGACTGTAGGATATCTGTCGAGATTTAGTAATTTAATAATTATAAGATAAGAAAACTAATGAAAACAGATATCATGTGGTGCAAAGGATACAACGATAAAAACAGAGGAAGTCAATTAAGAGGACCACTCTACTTTCATGAGTATTCAGGGGCAGTAACTGACTACTGTCTCTCATAGTGTGCTACTTTTCGAACGCCATTCAAACGTGAGGGGAAAAAGGTACTTTTCAAAGCCGAGCATTCATGTAATTGTGTGAAATGCAACAGGTTTGAACAATAAATGTTATTGTGAAACAAAACAAAAAAAGCACGTAATATTTCATTAAATTTACGAAATAAAAGACACGACTATCAAATGACAAACAACGCCATGTTTAATAGGGCGATAAAAGCCAAACATTCCATGAGTGTATCTTCTATTGTCGTCTGTACATTACGATATTGGTTAGATTAGATTGACTACTCAAATTGCGTGTAAGTATACCTATTTTGTCGTTATTATACCATTTTCCGCCAAAATAAATAACAACAATTAGTGTTATTACAAGGACATATGCTGTGTGTGATTTTAGTGCACGAATACCGAGGAAAAGTAGTTCTCATGCACAATGCCAGTCGGTACTATTTTCACTACACCACGCTTGTTTTCACTTCTATGCGTGGGCGGTATATATATGAATAATTCATTACGCAATATATCCCGGCCGATCTCCTCACGACGTGCACGTCGTGACCGGGGCACATCCCGCAGCAGCAGCTGTGCAAAACCCCAATTTGCACGAAATATTTATTGTTATATATAAATAATAATGTATTATATAAATACATTAAACTGTTTCTATATATGGCCAAATGTTTACCATGTAATATATATATATTTGTTTTATGCATAATCGTCTGCTATTATTTTCGCGCCTAAAATTATCAATCTCGCTTCGCGCGGGAAATGACTTAAGATGTTAGGCCTAATCTCAGTTTATCAAGGCCGTGGTTGCAGGTGTCCAGTTATGTAATACAAAGTCACCGAACTGGTTTGATGGTGTAATATTAGATAACAGGCCGTGGTTGCAGGTGTCCAGTTATGTAATACAAAGGCACCGAACTGGTTTGATGGTGTAATATTAGATAACATAACAGATGTTTAGGAATAACAGATGTTTTAGGAATTGTTATATCATATATACACTGATTCAATTATGTATATAAGAAATGGATTTTATTAACATAGATCATACACACTAGAGCCTAACTCCAGGAGCGAGAAAGGTCGTGATCTCAATCTAGTATATAGAACATATAAACTGTATTTATGATACTTAGATATTATTGACATTATAAGAAATATAACTTATAAAGATTTGTCGAATAATTAAATTGTTCAGCCATAGAAGAAACCGAGAGTTTCGGCGAACCTATCGAAGGTGATTAAAAGTTAATCTAATCAGAAACAGTGATTAGATTATAGTGATATTGAGTAATGACGGATTAGAAAGATTGGATGTTAAATATACTGTGTAAGCGCATAGTCGGCTCACACCAATGGATTGTTAAATAAGCTTTTAATGATACGATGTATATATATATAGATCACTGATTATATATATATGGATATTTCTGATGCCAATTTAAACAAGATATTATATAGAAGAAATGTAATACTGTGTTGAGTTATCATTAATACGTATAATAACGAAGAAACCCCCTAGACAACTCCAGCGAGTCTACATAGGATAGACCCTGGTAAGAGCCGTAGCAACCGAGACATATTATTACTAGAAGAAAAAGGAGAGTTTGCGACAATTGGGACGCTCGTCCGGGATTGGAAATAAAGAAGAGGTGACATATCGTGACATATTGTGAAGGACACTAGAATTTATATATGGAATATTGTGAAGGACACTAGGATTTATACATGAAGAATACAAGGGACTATTAATTAACGTGGGAAAACAGAAGTGCCTGCGAGACAGTGTTAGAATTTGGAAATAAGTGAAAGACGTCAACGAATTATTAAATTAATGAAATGGATTAAAGTATTGGAAATGTGCAAACTTTGAATATGTGATAAATTATATATTGGATTAACGGACGAGACAGACTTCGGTAAGTACCAGTTTTCTTTTCATAGAGGCTTAATATTATCATTAAAATTATATTAGTGATTTACTTCCTTTTATTGAACTCAATTCTATAATACATTTGGAGATACATTCTGGGGATTAAAAATTTTGGGAACTAAAAAAATAAAATGGCTACAACTAGGAGTGCTAATAAGGAAACTGAGGGGCCGGTTCACCCCGACTTGCAGACAACAGGTGATGAGATATGGGACAAATTAATGAGACTTCCCTTCTTTAATCAGGCAAATCTGGAACGTCAGGGTGAAATTTATGAGAGAGAAAGAGAGAGGGAAGAAGTAAAACAAAGAGAAGAAAGAGAGAGAGAAAGAGAGAGGGAAGAAGTAAAACAAAGAGGGGAAAGAGAAGAGAAAGAAAGGGACAGGGAGGAAAGAATGCAAAGGGAGAAAATGCAGACGGAGATTCGCCTGAGAGAAATCCAGAGAGATCAGGAATCTCAGCAAAATAACCCCCTCCATACAGATAATAGGCCCTCGAAGACAAACATTTCTGTTCCTATTTGGACCCAGACTATGAGGCCAGATAAATTCTTCGCAACATGTGAGAGACTGTTCGAAGCTAGCCAGGTCGCCAAACAAACATGGGTGGGCCATATTATAGACAAGTTGTCCGACAAGGCCAGAAATATATATGCCACTCGTCCTGTCCAAGACGCTAATAATTACGATACCCTCAAGGCCGCCATCTTGGATGAATATAGACTCTCACCCACTGTATATAGAAAGAATTTCTTCTCTTGGGTAAAGAAACCTCAGCAGACATATTCCGAATTTATTAAGGAATTAAGGGAGCAAATGACTCTATGGACGGAGAACAATGATCCGAGCGAGGTCAACTGGATCGAGCTGCTCTTGAGATATAGATTCGATTCCCAGCTAAGTGATGAGCTTAATTTTTTCATTCTGGATAAGAAAGCATCTACTCTCCAGGAATGTATTTCCCTGGCTGATGAATATAACCTCCATCGCAGATTAGCGCCCAGGACACGGATTAATTCAAATCCGAATGTGAAACCCAGAGATCCAGAACACCGACCTCCAGCCCCAAGGCCATATATCCCATCACCCATGTATCGACCCAATATTAGGATAGATAATTCCCAAGCTACCCATAGAACTCCCCGGATAGAAAAATATTGTAGTTATTGTAGGCGTAATGGCCACGGACGAACAGAGTGTTGGGCAGATCCCAATTCACCTAGGTACAGGGGTACTAGAAACCTAGCAAACGGACACCAAGTGCCAAACACTACTCATAGTTCAGCCTTTATAACCAATGAGCCAGTGAACTCATATGAAAATACCGAGATGGTAAATCCATTACTTGTCAAATATACAGGTCAAG
>JABXNX010000061.1:79621-106573 GCA_014843695.1 Archivesica marissinica | reverse complement strand
CTTAGGTGCTATGTGAAGTAGATGTAGGGAATATAGGTACATGGATGATCCTGGTACTTAGGTGCTATGTGAAGTAGATGTAGGGAATATAGGTACATGGATGATCCTGGTACTTAGGTGCTATGTGAAGTAGATGTAAGGAATATAGGTACATGGATGATCCTGGTACTTAGGTGCTATGTGAAGTAGATGTAGGAAATAGGTGCATGGATGATCCTGGTACTTAGGTGCTATGTGAAGTAGATGTAGGAATATAGGTACATGGATGATCCTGGTACTTAGGTGCTATGTGAAGTAGATGTAGGGAATATAGGTACATGGATGATCCTGGTACTTAGGTGCTATGTGAAGTAGATGTAGGGAATATAGGTACATGGATGATCCTGGTACTTAGGTGCTATGTGAAGTAGATGTAGGGAATATAGGTGCATGGATGATCCTGGTACTTAAATGATCTGTGAAGTAGATGTAGGGAATATAGGTACATGGATGATCCTGGTACTTAAATGATCTGTGAAGTAGATGTAGGGAATATAGGTCCATGGATGATCCTGGTACTTAGGTGCTATGTGAAGTAGATGTAAGGAATATAGGTACATGGATGATCCTGGTACTTAGGTGCTATGTGAAGTAGATGTAGGGAATATAGGTACATGGATGATCCTGGTACTTAGGTGCTATGTGAAGTAGATGTAGGGAATATAGGTCAATAGATGATCCTGGTACTTAGGTGCTATGTGAAGTAGATGTAAGGAATATAGGTACATGGATGATCCTGGTACTTAAATGATCTGTGAAGTAGATGTAGGGAATATATGTACATGGATGATCCTGGTACTTAAATGATCTGTGAAGTAGATGTAGGGAATATATGTACATGGATGATCCTGGTACTTAGGTGCTATGTGAAGTAGATGTAGGGAATATAGGTACATGGATGATCCTGGTACTTAGGTGCTATGTGAAGTAGATGTAGGAATATAGGTACATGGATGATCCTGGTACTTAGGTGCTATGTGAAGTAGATGTAGGGAATATAGGTACATGGATGATCCTGGTACTTAGGTGCTATGTGAAGTAGATGTAGGGAATATAGGTACATGGATGATCCTGGTACTTAGGTGCTATGTGAAGTAGATGTAAGGAATATAGGTACATGGATGATCCTGGTACTTAGGTGCTATGTGAAGTAGATGTAGGGAATATAGGTACATGGATGATCCTGGTACTTAAATGATCTGTGAAGTAGATGTAGGGAATATATGTACATGGATGATCCTGGTACTTAGGTGCTATGTGAAGTAGATGTAAGGAATATAGGTACATGGATGATCCTGGTACTTAGGTGCTATGTGAAGTAGATGTAGGGAATATAGGTACATGGATGATCCTGGTACTTAGGTGCTATGTGAAGTAGATGTAAGGAATATAGGTACATGGATGATCCTGGTACTTAGGTGCTATGTGAAGTAGATGTAAGGAATATAGGTACATGGATGATCCTGGTACTTAGGTGCTATGTGAAGTAGATGTAGGGAATATAGGTACATGGATGATCCTGGTACTTAGGTGCTATGTGAAGTAGATGTAGGGAATATAGGTACATGGATGATCCTGGTACTTAGGTGCTATGTGAAGTAGATGTAGGGAATATAGGTGCATGGATGATCCTGGTACTTAAATGATATGTGAAGTAGATGTAGGGAATATAGGTACATGGATGATCCTGGTACTTAGGTGCTATGTGAAGTAGATGTAGGGAATATAGGTCAATAGATGATCCTGGTACTTAGGTGCTATGTGAAGTAGATGTAAGGAATATAGGTACATGGATGATCCTGGTACTTAGGTGCTATGTGAAGTAGATGTAGGGAATATAGGTACATGGATGATCCTGGTACTTAGGTGCTATGTGAAGTAGATGTAGGGAATATAGGTACATGGATGATCCTGGTACTTAGGTGCTATGTGAAGTAGATGTAGGGAATATAGGTACATGGATGATCCTGGTACTTAGGTGCTATGTGAAGTAGATGTAGGGAATATAGGTACATGGATGATCCTGGTACTTAGGTGCTATGTGAAGTAGATGTAGGGAATATAGGTACATGGATGATCCTGGTACTTAGGTGCTATGTGAAGTAGATGTAAGGAATATAGGTACATGGATGATCCTGGTACTTAGGTGCTATGTGAAGTAGATGTAGGGAATATAGGTACATGGATGATCCTGGTACTTAGGTGCTATGTGAAGTAGATGTAGGGAATATAGGTCAATAGATGATCCTGGTACTTAGGTGCTATGTGAAGTAGATGTAAGGAATATAGGTACATGGATGATCCTGGTACTTAAATGATCTGTGAAGTAGATGTAGGGAATATATGTACATGGATGATCCTGGTACTTAAATGATCTGTGAAGTAGATGTAGGGAATATATGTACATGGATGATCCTGGTACTTAGGTGCTATGTGAAGTAGATGTAGGGAATATAGGTGCATGGATGATCCTGGTACTTAGGTGCTATGTGAAGTAGATGTAGGGAATATAGGTACATGGATGATCCTGGTACTTAGGTGCTATGTGAAGTAGATGTAGGGAATATAGGTGCATGGATGATCCTGGTACTTAAATGCTCTGTGAAGTAGATGTAGGGAATATAGGTACATGGATGATCCTGGTACTTAGGTGCTATGTGAAGTAGATGTAAGGAATATAGGTACATGGATGATCCTGGTACTTAGGTGCTATGTGAAGTAGATGTAAGGAATATAGGTACATGGATGATCCTGGTACTTAGGTGCTATGTGAAGTAGATGTAAGGAATATAGGTACATGGATGATCCTGGTACTTAGGTGCTATGTGAAGTAGATGTAAGGAATATAGGTACATGGATGATCCTGGTACTTAGGTGCTATGTGAAGTAGATGTAAGGAATATAGGTACATGGATGATCCTGGTACTTAGGTGCTATGTGAAGTAGATGTAGGGAATATAGGTACATGGATGATCCTGGTACTTAAATGATCTGTGAAGTAGATGTAGGGAATATAGGTCAATAGATGATCCTGGTACTTAGGTGCTATGTGAAGTAGATGTAAGGAATATAGGTACATGGATGATCCTGGTAATTAGGCGCTATGTGAAGTAGATGTAGGGAATATAGGTACATGGATGATCCTGGTACTTAGGTGCTATGTGAAGTAGATGTAGGGAATATAGGTCAATAGATGATCCTTGTACTTAGGTGCTATGTGAAGTAGATGTAAGGAATATAGGTACATGGATGATCCTGGTACTTAAATGATCTGTGAAGTAGATGTAGGGAATATATGTACATGGATGATCCTGGTACTTAAATGATCTGTGAAGTAGATGTAGGGAATATATGTACATGGATGATCCTGGTACTTAGGTGCTATGTGAAGTAGATGTAGGGAATATAGGTGCATGGATGATCCTGGTACTTAGGTGCTATGTGAAGTAGATGTAGGGAATATAGATGCATGGATGATCCTGGTACTTAGGTGCTATGTGAAGTAGATGTAGGGAATATAGGTGCATGGATGATCCTGGTACTTAAATGATCTGTGAAGTAGATGTAGGGAATATAGGTTCATGGATGATCCTGGTACTTAGGTGCTATGTGAAGTAGATGTAAGGAATATAGGTACATGGATGATCCTGGTACTTAGGTGCTATGTGAAGTAGATGTAGGGAATATAGGTGTATGGATGATCCTGTTACTTAAATGATCTGTGAAGTAGATGTAGGGAATATATGTACATGGATGATCCTGGTACTTAGGTGCTATGTGAAGTAGATGTAAGGAATATAGGTACATGGATGATCCTGGTACTTAGGTGCTATGTGAAGTAGATGTAGGGAATATAGGTGCATGGATGATCCTGGTACTTAGGTGCTATGTGAAGTAGATGTAGGGAATATAGGTACATGGATGATCCTGGTACTTAGGTGCTATGTGAAGTAGATGTAGGGAATATAGGTGCATGGATGATCCTGGTACTTAGGTGCTATGTGAAGTAGATGTAAGGAATATAGGTACATGGATGATCCTGGTACTTAGGTGCTATGTGAAGTAGATGTAGGGAATATAGGTACATGGATGATCCTGGTACTTAAATGATCTGTGAAGTAGATGTAGGGAATATATGTACATGGATGATCCTGGTACTTAGGTGCTATGTGAAGTAGATGTAGGGAATATAGGTACATGGATGATCCTGGTACTTAGGTGCTATGTGAAGTAGATGTAGGGAATATAGGTGCATGGATGATCCTGGTACTTAGGTGCTATGTGAAGTAGATGTAGGGAATATAGGTGCATGGATGATCCTGGTACTTAAATGATCTGTGAAGTAGATGTAGGGAATATAGGTACATGGATGATCCTGGTACTTAGGTGCTATGTGAAGTAGATGTAGGGAATATAGGTACATGGATGATCCTGGTACTTAGGTGCTATGTGAAGTAGATGTAGGGAATATAGGTCCATGGATGATCCTGGTACTTAGGTGCTATGTGAAGTAGATGTAAGGAATATAGGTACATGGATGATCCTGGTACTTAGGTGCTATGTGAAGTAGATGTAGGAATATAGGTACATGGATGATCCTGGTACTTATGTATGTGAAGTAGTAGGGAATATAGGTACATGGATGATCCTGGTACTTAGGTGCTATGTGAAGTAGATGTAGGATATAGGTCCATGGATGATCCTGGTACTTAGGTGCTATGTGAAGTAGATGTAAGGAATATAGGTACATGGATGATCCTGGTACTTAGGTGCTATGTGAAGTAGATGTAGGAATATAGGTACATGGATGATCCTGGTACTTAGGTGCTATGTGAAGTAGATGTAGGGAATATAGGTCCATAGATGATCCTGGTACTTAGGTGCTATGTGAAGTAGATGTAAGGAATATAGGTACATGGATGATCCTGGTACTTAGGTGCTATGTGAAGTAGATGTAGGGAATATAGGTACATGGATGATCCTGGTACTTAGGTGCTATGTGAAGTAGATGGGAATATAGGTCAATAGATGATCCTGTACTTAGGTGCTATGTGAAGTAGATGTAAGGAATATAGGTACATGGATGATCCTGGTACTTAAATGATCTGTGAAGTAGATGTAGGGAATATATGTACATGGATGATCCTGGTACTTAAATGATCTGTGAAGTAGATGTAGGGAATATATGTACATGGATGATCCTGGTACTTAGGTGCTATGTGAAGTAGATGTAGGGAATATAGGTGCATGGATGATCCTGGTACTTAGGTGCTATGTGAAGTAGATGTAGGGAATATAGGTCATGGATGATCCTGGTACTTAGGTGCTATGTGAAGTAGATGTAGGATATAGGTGCATGGATGATCCTGGTACTTAAATGTCTGTGAAGTAGATGTAGGGAATATAGGTTCATGGATGATCCTGGTACTTAGGTGCTATGTGAAGTAGATGTAAGGAATATAGGTACATGGATGATCCTGGTACTTAGGTGCTATGTGAAGTAGATGTAGGGAATATAGGTGCATGGATGATCCTGGTACTTAAATGATCTGTGAAGTAGATGTAGGGAATATATGTACATGGATGATCCTGGTACTTAGGTGCTGTGAAGTAGATGTAAGGAATATAGGTACATGGATGATCCTGGTACTTAGGTGCTATGTGAAGTAGATGTAGGGAATATAGGTGCATGGATGATCCTGGTACTTAGGTGCTATGTGAAGTAGATGTAGGGAATATAGGTACATGGATGATCCTGGTACTTAGGTGCTATGTGAAGTAGATGTAGGGAATATAGGTCAATAGATGATCCTGGTACTTAGGTGCTATGTGAAGTAGATGTAAGGAATATAGGTACATGGATGATCCTGGTACTTAAATGATCTGTGAAGTAGATGTAGGGAATATATGTACATGGATGATCCTGGTACTTAAATGATCTGTGAAGTAGATGTAGGGAATATATGTACATGGATGATCCTGGTACTTAGGTGCTATGTGAAGTAGATGTAGGGAATATAGGTGCATGGATGATCCTGGTACTTAGGTGCTATGTGAAGTAGATGTAGGGAATATAGGTGCATGGATGATCCTGGTACTTAGGTGCTATGTGAAGTAGATGTAGGGAATATAGGTGCATGGATGATCCTGGTACTTAAATGATCTGTGAAGTAGATGTAGGGAATATAGGTACATGGATGATCCTGGTACTTAGGTGCTATGTGAAGTAGATGTAAGGAATATAGGTACATGGATGATCCTGGTACTTAGGTGCTATGTGAAGTAGATGTAGGGAATATAGGTCATGATGATCACATTGTGAAGTAGATGTAGGAATATAGGTACATGGATGATCCTGGTACTTAGATGATATGTGAAGTAGATGTAGGGAATATAGGTACATAGATGATCCTGGTACTTAGGTGCTATGTGAAGTAGATGTAAGGAATATAGGTACATGGATGATCCTGGTACTTAGGTGCTATGTGAAGTAGATGTAGGGAATATAGGTACATGGATGATCCCTGGTACTTAGGTGCTATGTGAAGTAGATGTAAGGAATATAGGTACATGGATGATCCTGGTACTTAGGTGCTATGTGAAGTAGATGTAGGGAATATAGGTCAATGGATGATCCTGGTACTTAGGTGCTATGTGAAGTAGATGTAAGGAATATAGGTACATGGATGATCCTGGTACTTAGGTGCTATGTGAAGTAGATGTAGGGAATATAGGTACATGGATGATCCTGGTACTTAGGTGCTATGTGAAGTAGATGTACGGAATATAGGTACATGGATGATCCTGGTACTTAGGTGCTATGTGAAGTAGATGTAAGGAATATAGGTACATGGATGATCCTGGTACTTAGGTGCTATGTGAAGTAGATGTAAGGAATATAGGTACATGGATGATCCTGGTACTTAGGTGCTATGTGAAGTAGATGTAGGGAATATAGGTACATGGATGATCCTGGTACTTAGGTGCTATGTGAAGTAGATGTAGGGAATATAGGTCAATAGATGATCCTGGTACTTAGGTGCTATGTGAAGTAGATGTAGGGAATATAGGTACATTGATGATCCTGGTACTTAGGTGCTATGTGAAGTAGATGTAGGGAATATAGGTCAATAGATGATCCTGGTACTTAGGTGCTATGTGAAGTAGATGTAAGGAATATAGGTACATGGATGATTCTGGTACTTAAATGATCTGTGAAGTAGATGTAGGGAATATATGTACATGGATGATCCTGGTACTTAAATGATCTGTGAAGTAGATGTAGGGAATATATGTACATGGATGATCCTGGTACTTAGGTGCTATGTGAAGTAGATGTAGGGAATATTGGTGCATGGATGATCCTGGTACTTAGGTGCTATGTGAAGTAGATGTAGGGAATATAGGTGCATGGATGATCCTGGTACTTAGGTGCTATGTGAAGTAGATGTAGGGAATATAGGTGCATGAATGATGCTGGTACTTAAATGATCTGTGAAGTAGATGTAGGGAATATATGTACATGGATGATCCTGGTACTTAAATGATCTGTGAAGTAGATGTAGGGAATATATGTACATGGATGATCCTGGTACTTAGGTGCTATGTGAAGTAGATGTAGGGAATATAGGTGCATGGATGATCCTGGTACTTAGGTGCTATGTGAAGTAGATGTAAGGAATATAGGTACATGGATGATCCTGGTACTTAGGTGCTATGTGAAGTAGATGTAAGGAATATAGGTACATGAATGATCCTGGTACTTAGGTGCTATGTGAAGTATATGTAAGGAATATAGGTGCATGGATGATCCTGGTACTTAGTTGCTATGTGAAGTAGATGTAAGGAATATAGGTACATGGATGATCCTGTTACTTAGGTGCTATGTGAAGTAGATGTAAGGAATATAGGTACATGAATAATCCTGGTACTTAGGTGCTATGTGAAGTAGATGTAGGGAATATAGGTGCATGGATGATCCTGGTACTTAGGTGCTATGTGAAGTAGATGTAAGGAATATAGGTACATGGATGATCCTGGTACTTAGGTACTATGTGAAGTAGATGTAAGGAATATAGGTACATGGATGATCCTGGTACTTAGGTGCTATGCGAAGTAGATGTAGGGAATATAGGTCAATAGATGATCCTGGTACTTAGGTGCTATGTGAAGTAGATGTAGGAATATAGGTACATGGATGATCCTGGTACTTAGGTGCTATGTGAAGTAGATGTAAGGAATATAGGTACATGGATGATCCTGGTACTTAGGTGCTATGTGAAGTAGATGTAGGGAATATAGGTGCATGGATGATCCTGGTACTTAAATGATCTGTGAAGTAGATGTAGGGAATATAGGTACATGGATGATCCTGGTACTTAAATGATCTGTGAAGTAGATGTAGGGAATATAGGTCAATAGATGATCCTGGTACTTAGGTGCTATGTGAAGTAGATGTAAGGAATATAGGTACATGGTTGATCCTGGTACTTAGGTGCTATGTGAAGTAGATGGAAGGAATATAGGTACATGAATGATCCTGGTACTTAGGTGCTACGTGAAGTAGATGTAAGGAATATAGGTACATGGTTGATCCTGGTACTTAGGTGCTATGTGAAGTAGATGTAAGGAATATAGGTACATGGATGATCCTGGTACTTAGGTGCTATGTGAAGTAGATGTAGGGAATATAGGTCAATAGATGATCCTGTTACTTAGGTGCTATGTGAAGTAGATGTAAGGAATATAGGTACATGGATGATCCTGGTACTTAAATGATCTGTGAAGTAGATGTAGGGAATATATGTACATGGATGATCCTGGTACTTAAATGTTCTGTGAAGTAGATGTAGGGAATATATGTACATGGATTATCCTGGTACTTAGGTGCTATGTGAAGTAGATGTAGGGAATATAGGTGCATGGATGATCCTGGTACTTAGGTGCTATGTGAAGTAGATGTAGGGAATATAGGTACATGGATGATCCTGGTACTTAAATGATCTGTGAAGTAGATGTAGGGAATATAGGTACATGGATGATCCTGGTACTTAGGTGCTATGTGAAGTAGATGTAGGGAATATAGGTACATGGATGATCCTGGTACTTATGTATACTGGTACTTATGTTGTGAAGTAGATGTAGGAATATGTACATGGATGATCCTGGTACTTAGGTGCTATGTGAAGTAGATGTAAGGAATATAGGTACATGGATGATCCTGGTACTTAGGTGCTATGTGAAGTAGATGTAGGGAATATAGGTCAATGGATGATCCTGGTACTTAGGTGCTATGTGAAGTAGATGTAAGGAATATAGGTACATGGATGATCCTGGTACTTAGGTGCTATGTGAAGTAGATGTAGGGAATATAGGTACATGGATGATCCTGGTACTTAGGTGCTATGTGAAGTAGATGTAGGGAATATAGGTACATGGATGATCCTGGTACTTAGGTGCTATGTGAAGTAGATGTAGGAATATAGGTACATGGATGATCCTGGTACTTAGGTGCTATGTGAAGTAGATGTAGGGAATATAGGTACATGGATGATCCTGGTACTTAGGTGCTATGTGAAGTAGATGTAGGGAATATAGGTACATGGATGATCCTGGTACTTAGGTGCTATGTGAAGTAGATGTAAGGAATATAGGTACATGGATGATCCTGGTACTTAGGTGCTATGTGAAGTAGATGTAGGGAATATAGGTACATGGATGATCCTGGTACTTAGGTGCTATGTGAAGTAGATGTAAGGAATATAGGTACATGGATGATCCTGGTACTTAGGTGCTATGTGAAGTAGATGTAAGGAATATAGGTACATGGATGATCCTGGTACTTAGGTGCTATGTGAAGTAGATGTAGGGAATATAGGTACATGGATGATCCTGGTACTTAGGTGCTATGTGAAGTAGATGTAGGGAATATAGGTACATGGATGATCCTGGTACTTAAATGATCTGTGAAGTAGATGTAGGGAATATAGGTACATGGATGATCCTGGTACTTAGGTGCTATGTGAAGTAGATGTAGGGAATATAGGTCAATAGATGATCCTGGTACTTAGGTGCTATGTGAAGTAGATGTAAGGAATATAGGTACATGGATGATCCTGGTACTTAGGTGCTATGTGAAGTAGATGTAGGAATATAGGTCAATAGATGATCCTGGTACTTAGGTGCTATGTGAAGTAGATGTAAGGAATATAGGTACATGGATGATCCTGGTACTTAGGTGCTATGTGAAGTAGATGTAGGGAATATAGGTACATGGATGATCCTGGTACTTAGGTGCTATGTGAAGTAGATGTAAGGAATATAGGTACATGGATGATCCTGGTACTTAGGTGCTATGTGAAGTAGATGTAGGGAATATAGGTACATGGATGATCCTGGTACTTAGGTGCTATGTGAAGTAGATGTAGGGAATATAGGTACATGGATGATCCTGGTACTTAGGTGCTATGTGAAGTAGATGTAGGGAATATAGGTACATGGATGATCCTGGTACTTAGGTGCTATGTGAAGTAGATGTAAGGAATATAGGTACATGGATGATCCTGGTACTTAGGTGCTATGTGAAGTAGATGTAGGGAATATAGGTCCATGGATGATCCTGGTACTTATGTGCTATGTGAAGTAGATGTTGGGAATATAGGTACATGGATGATCCTGGTACGTAGGTGCTATATGAAGTAGATGTAAGGAATATAGTTACATGGATGATCCTGGTACTTAGGTGCTATATGAAGTAGATGTAAGGAATTTAGGTACATGGATGATCCTGGTACTTAGGTGCTATGTGAAGTAGATGTAGGGAATATAGGTGAATAGATGATGTATAGAATATGTGCATCAGGCGTTATTGTGTTAGGGCCGGTAGGGTTTGGCAAGCAACACATCGTCATTTTGATTGATTGAGTTTAATTTTGATTTTAATAGCATACGGTAAAATTGGTAGAAACTTACCTTCGGCATTCTGGATAGGATACCCACAACCATATACTCACACGAACAATAAAGTGTGCACTTGGTTAGAGGGGAAATTATATACTTATATTCACACGTAAAACAGTGTTCTGATAATGATCAAATTTCAATTAAAATTAAAACATCGTGTAGCCAATACATTTTTGCACATTTTGATACTAAATTTGCATATATATTGCTTCTATATATATATAAGTATAAAATGTTCCCTCTAACCAAATGCACACTTTCTTTTTCGTGTGAGTATAGTATGATTGTTCTTTTATATCGGTCGTACATTAATCATTATTTAAATTGTTTCATTGATTACGTGCGTGAAGCATAGAACATAATATATGGGCACATTAGTCACAATTAACATAACATATATGTTATTAGACATTAAATTACATAGCATTATGTAAAGTACAAAATACAATTTATAGAGAAGATGAAATAACAGAGTCTTCTCCCTTGTTTTCTGTACATACCTACATATTATGTACGGATCTGTAGTCCAGTGGTAATACGCTGGACACGTAATCCAGGGATCACAGGTTCGATCCCCCGTCTGACCCTAATAAAATCAACAGTCTTTCAGATTGGACTTTAAACCGAGGTCTCATGTCGGTGTTGTACACCGTGCACGTGAAAGAACCAGAGGAGGCTCTGGAATTGGTCTCTGTCTGTAGCATTGCACTATCCTCCAAAGAGAGAGAGAGAGAGAGGAGAGAGAGTAGAGAGAGAGAGGAGAGAGAGGGGTGAGAGAGGAGAGAGAGGAGAGAGAGAGAGGAGAGAGAGGGGTGAGAGAGGAGAGAGAGAGGAGAGAGATAGAGATAGAGAGAGAGGGGTGAGAGAGGAGAGGGGAGAGGGGAGAGGGGAGAGAGAGCTCATTACTGATGTCATCCATCGCCACGTGGGAGAGAAGAGACAATGTGGAATTTAAATGCATTGCCTAAATGCACAATCGTAACTGCTCCAGTGGGGCTCTAACTCGCGGAATTCGCGCTCTTTCTTTAAGAAATTTTTGATAAATTATGAATTAATTTTGCGTTGATAGAGTTCATCAGATTTGCGAATTTTTGTAATAAAAAAACATGAAATTATTGAACGATGACACAAGTCCATCTTTAATAGAAATGAAAAACTACTCTGAAATAAATAATCAATGGCCGGTTTTATAGTATGTCATACTTGTTATAAGCTATAATAACCGTACTAAGTCTTAATTGGTTAGTTGGAATTAATATCGCAGTATATTATCAATATATTCAATACCAAAATAAGAATTTCAGTAAAATAAATTCTTATGAAGAGTTTATCGGGTTCGATTTAAAAACTTGTTTTTCTTTGCGGTTTCAATAAAAAATGCATTAATCTGTAGCTCAAAATACCTATCCATCCCAAGCCCGCCAATTGAACTGTTCATTATGAATGCGGTATTGAATAACTTTATTATAAAGCGTGTTTAAAATTATGAAAAGGAATTGAGCCTTGACAAGCAAATTTAGTCTTCAAACCAGGTAAATCGCGATCCTCGTGGGCGTCAGTTATATCAACAGAGTGTAACCTTAGCTACATCCGATGATAAATTATGCATGCTAATAATACATTTATACACGAACTGCAAGCATTAACAGGCGTAAATAGTTCTCTCAAAGCCGGACTACTTTTATATCTGAACATAAGGTCGAAGCGTCCCTGATTGAACCGAGCGTCATCTGTTGCATGTGTTTGCGCATTGTCTGTATCGCTAACGCGAATATGGGTCATGTGCATTGTTTGATAACAATAAAAGTAATTGTACATTTTGTTAAAAATCATGAACAGGATTAAAATCGGAATGTCATTGCATTGAAATTCATTTGATATAGTATTCAAATTAGTTATATTACAATGTTTGCTTACAATTTGTTACCCATCGATTGCTATCGGCCGTCTCGCCGTTTTTATACGGACATGTCGCATCAAGTTGCATAAACACAACCAGCCAGCTAGTTCTCATAGGAAAAAACCTTGTTTTGCTGAGTTACATCGATACATGATTGCGCGGCGTATTAGGACATATTTGTGGTTTATCAAGCGATTACAAGGAATGGCGCGCATTGGACTGTACATATAAATAGTTCGAAAAGCCCGCGATAAGTACATGATCAGAACAAAGAATATCGAAACAAAGCCGAGAAATAAAAGTATAGTTTGCTAAGCTTGCACTTAAATGCATTCCTTTGTACTTAATGTAATGATTAATACTATAGAGAAAGAAACGCGTTGAAATACTGGTTTATTTTGCAAGATAATAATAAACCCCCAAAAAAGTAAAATATAAATTATAATTTTTTAATAAAGATTTCTGGCGGGAAACGGTCATAATGGGTTCCTGTTTGCTCTTGACAAGAACACCTGGAAAGGATTTTTCAACAACGCGAATTCATAAACAATAATCTATCGAGTAGAAAGTGTGTGTTTACGTTTATTTATCGTCGCTACCGGTTGTATTTTAGATTGTTGGAGGATAGTGCAATGATATAGACAGAGACCCATTCCAGAGTCTCCTCTGGTTCTTTTACGAGCACGGTGTATAGCACCGACACGAGACCTCGGTTTAAAGTCCCATTTGAAAGACTGTTAATTTTGTTAAGGTCAGACGGGAGATCGAACCTGCGCTCGAGTAGAACGAACATACTAACTTTATTTACAAACATGTTAAACAATGGGGGTGTGCTTCACTCATTTAATTTCGATTATCTCATTTCTGCATTGTCACTCCGGTAGGTGTCACGTTTTATAATGCTAACTCTCAATTTCACCAGAGACAATACATCATTAGCCTAATCGCAGTTTGTTTTTCTCATATTCAATATTTACCGACGCGTTCCCGTCGAGTAATAGCTCTACCTCTTATTCAGTTTTATATAAGAATAGCAAGAATTTTTTAAATAATAAATTATCAATGATACTATATCTCTTCACGGGGCAACGAGAATGTAAATGTACACCGTTTCTCACAAAAGCGTTTCCGTAATAATGCTCTGTCCTAGATACGCATCACTCATACCACCGCGAAGCACGGAAAGGGGGTTAATCTTAGCGTCATTGGTGATAGCCATGAAAAGAACGCTACAACTGTAAAGTGATACCATTTATTACGCTATTTTATATAGAACATTGCAATCCGTAGCGTATATTTGTCACCTACGGTCAAAGGGAGGTAATCGAATATATTCTTATTTTCATACTAATTCTCTCTGTGTGTATTGGTGTGTGCAGTTGGTCGTAACCTTTATACACTTTCGTATACCAGTGGATGCAATTTCCTCTCCATACGTTTGGGGAAAAGAGTGTATCTGACTACAACTGCGAACAAAAACCATAATAGAACACCAATGTCTCTACGGGACCACTTCATAATAAACAACACTTGGTTGGCACTGGACAAAGTCGTTCAATTTATACAATGGGTTAATAATAAGTGCGTCATACCAAGAGCTGTATGATAAAGAAATATAACCTAATATCATTTGGCCCACTTTCTTTATGCGCAGACATTAATATGGTTAGTTTAAGCGCCATTAAAGTCATTATTTTATGCGTGACGAGATCATTCATTTGTTGTAAATTATAAAGCTTAACCTAATATTAATTGTCGTATAAAGTCAAGGTCATTATTGAATATGCTTATGTTGATGGGGTTATCCGTGGCCACGTGGTAGTTGTAGATGACTTCAAAGTCAAGTGTCCCTCGCTGCTGTATGTGCGAATCCCACTGTGGGTGCCGACTTCTCTCAATATTAAGCTCTCAGTATTAAGCTGTCTCTCAGTATTAAGCTGTCTCTCAGTATTAAGCTGTCTCTCAGTATTAAGCTGTCAGTATTAAGCTATCTCTCAGTATTAAGCTGTCAGTATTAAGCTGTCTCTCAGCATTAAGCTGTCAGTATTAAACTGTCTCTCAGCATTAAGCTGTCAGTATTAAGCTGTCTCTCAGCATTAAGCTGTCAGTATTAAGCTGTCTCTCAGCATTAAGCTGTCAGTATTAAACTGTATCTCAGCATTAAGCTGTCAGTATTAAACTGTCTCTCAGCATTAAGCTGTCAGTATTAAGCTGTCTCTCAGCATTAAGCTGTCAGTATTAAACTGTCTCTCAGCATTAAGCTGTCAGTATTAAACTGTCTCTCAGCATTAAGCTGTCAGTATTAAACTGTCTCTCAGCATTAAGCTGTCAGTATTAAACTGTCTCTCAGCATTAAGCTGTCAGTATTAAGCTGTCTCTCAGTATTAAGCTGTCAGTATTAAACTGTCTCTCAGCATTAAGCTGTCAGTATTAAACTGTCTCTCAGCATTAAGCTGTCAGTATTAAGCTGTCTCTCAGTATTAAGCTATCTCTCAGTATTAAGCTGTCTCTCGGTATTAAGCTATCTCTCAGTATTAAGCTGTCAGTATTAAGCTGTATCTCAGTATTAAGCTATCTCTCAGTATTAAGCTGTCTCTCGGTATTAAGCTATCTCTCAGTATTAAGCTGTCAGTATTAAGCTGTATCTCAGTATTAAGCTATCTCTCAATATTAAGCTGTCTCTCGGTATTGGCCATACATACTGTTATCTGCAAACTAATTACCAGTGTGCTTTAGCGACCACATCATTGTATAGTGTGTATGCCTATAGCTGTCAACTGGGATGCACTTCGTTCTAGTTGGCTGGTATAACTGGTTCAAAAGTAGGTCATAGTCGATCTTGCGAGACCTGTATTTGGTTTATGCAAATTTATTTTAGCTCGATTGCGAAACAGGTTTTTACAACTTTAGATTAGTCGCTCTCGAGACCCCATTCCTGATGGAAACCATCGCCATGAGGGAGATTGAAGATGCAATGTGGATATGTGTGGTTTGTCTATGGGCACCACCATCACAGCGCCCATGCGTTCTTAAGTTTATTCATACTCGCTACCATATGAAGGACGCCTCCTGAAGAGATTAGTTATTTTAGATTTTGGAAGATAGTGCAATAGATACAGACAGAGACCAATTCTAGAGTATCTTCTTGTTCTTTTACGACACACGAGACCTCCATTTAAAGTCCCAACTGAAAGACTGTTAATATTATTAGAGTAAGAACCTGCGATCCCTGGATTCGCAGTCCAACGTGTCAACCACTGGACTACTGGCCCATCTATGCTACTATTGAACCTATAAAGGTATACCTGTGTGTGTTTTACGCTTATTTATCGTCGCTACCGGTTACTCATATGAGCGATGCCTCCTGAAGAGATTAGTCATTTTAGATTTGTGGAGGATAGTGCAATGATACAGACAGAGACCCATTGCAGAGTCTACTCTGGTTCTTTTACGTGTAAAGCACCGACTAGAGACTTCTTCCCATCTGAAAGACTGTTAATTTTATTAGAGTCAGACGGGGGGATCGAATGTCGACTTGTCCGATCCACCTACTGTTATAGTAACTGTGTTGACAACATGACGTTGCATTCTCCTTTTTTTTGGTACCATGAAAAAATCAGATCATAAAAATGAAGGTCTTTAACTTGTATCTAGTCATAATATGATCTCGTAGCTGTGATAATTAAGCAATTACACACACACCTGGTCCCTTCATTTGACAGGTGAGAAGTGAAATATATATAGACAGGAATGCTTGCGTATTTGAATAAGCCATATATAACGGCAAGCGATGAACAAACCCCCCCACACCCCAAAAACAACACACACATGATATGCCGCTCGCCCACATGGTTCGCCGGGGGCGAGGGTAAATAGGTTCAATCATCATCACATGATATGCCGCTCGCCCACATGGTTCGCCGGGGGCGAGGGTAAATAGGTTCAATCATCATCACATGATATGCCGCTCGCCCACATGGTTCGCCGGGGGCGAGGGTAAATAGGCTCAATCATCATCACATGATATGCCGCTCGCCCACATGGTTCGCCGGGGGCGAGGGTAAATAGGCTCAATCATCATCACATGATATGTCCATTTATCCTAGTACCATAAGATGCATATCTTATGTTTGTGTGTATTAACACCGGTCAATACCGACTGTTTTTTCTTAAAGCGACACTATATCGGTGGAAACATTTTATTTATACAAAATGTAATTTTCTATATAATGGATTGTTTTCTCTCCAACTATTTGCCACATAATCTTAGTATTGTAACTAATAAAGAAACGTCGTATACGACGCTTGTTGACATAGAAAAATATGTAAAAACGGTCATCAGCTACGCGTATCCTGAATATGGGGTACATATTTACTGTTATATCTAACCTTCTGTGTCTGTCCATATTTATGTGTAGACACCTATGCTTTAACTTATCACTAAACGATAGTAGCACGAGCTTATTGTACCCTCCAATAATAAACAAACGTCAATTCAGAAGAGTGACTGACCGTTATCAGAAATCCTACTTTCACTTTTGAGACTTTGTAGACAACAGACACACTGTTTATGTATTGAAAATAAGTGTTCGAATAATTTCGAAAGAATTTGTAGCAGCAATATACGTAAAGGGGCATTTGGGTGGGGCAGTCTCTGTGCGATGTAATATCGCTTTAAACAGAATGTGAGAAAAGAAAAAGTTGTATATAAAGTATAAATGAAACTGTAACATTTTCTTTCTGAAAAGTTATCCAGATAAGTGCCCCTTGCTGTGGAGGTGGAATAGCTAACTTAGTGTGTGCTCATGTTTATCTGTCATTAATGTCATTTGAAATATTGTTATAAAAAATAGGTATTTTACCAGTGTAATTAATTTTAATTGAAATATGAATCAGCAATGGGAATACATATATTATGGTGACAGATTGCTGCCGAATATTATTTGTAGAGTTTGTATGCTGAAATGTGCCCCTCTCCCTTATATAATACGGCTCATACCATACCTATTACTGAGATACGTAAATGAGGGCATCCCCAATTAGGCCCGAAAAAGGAAAACAAATGTGACCCCCAAAATATAAACATCACAAAAAAGTCTCAAAATTGTTTAAATTTGTGTTTGCTGCTTTTTGTGTCACACTTCAGCTTCCATACTTTCTTACATTGCAACACATATTAGGTGGTTCTGATTTCTTAGAATATCTTCTAATTTGCACATTAGTTCTCTTTTTCCCTGTCAGAATATTAAACACCAGTATTTTTAGTGTCATGATTAGCGACATTTGACACAGTTTTCAGAAAGTAAAACATGTTCCACGTATTGTAATATGCTATTGTCTCTTATAATTCTCATTTGTAGAATGGTTATGTGCAATGTATGTGCTATAATATAAGAACTGTATGTACTGTAAAACAGCTAGATGTGTGATCACGAATAAACATCTCAACAAACATCTGAATAAACACCTGGCTGTGTGTTCGCCAATAAACATCTGAATAAACATCTAGGTGTGTATTCGCGAATAAACATTGTAATAAACATCTGTATGTGTATTCGCCAATAAACATCTGAATAAACATCTAGGTATGTATTCGCGAATAAACATCTGAATAAACACCTGGCTGTGTATTTGCCAATAAACATCTGAATAACCACATGTCTGTGTATTCGTCAATAAACATCTGAATAACCACATGTCTGTGTATTCGTCAATAAACATCTGAATAAACACCTGTCTGTGTATTCGTCAATAAACATCTGAATAACCAACTACCATCTATACAAGCCGACTTCACAGACCTTGTACTGTACAACAGACGGATCTGTAGTCCAGTGGTAACACGCTGGACTCGTAATCCAGGGATCGCAGGTTCGATCCCCTGTCTGACCCTAATAAAATGAACAGTCTTTCAGATGGGACGTTAAACCGAGGTCTCGTGTCGGTGCTGTACACCGTGCACGTAAAAGAACCAGAGGAAACTCTGGAATGGGTTTCTGTCTGTATCATTGCACTCTCCTCCAAAAATCTAAAATAACTAATCTCTTCAGGAGGCGTTGCTGATATGGGCAACCGGTAGCGACGATAAATAAACGTAAAAACACATTGTACTGTACATAGATGAGACCGAAGTAAAGATATCATATATATTATGCACAACGAATATTACATACAATTTATATGGACATGCAGATATGGCATGCAAATGACGATATGATTAAAACGAAAATAATTTCATTAACATTCGTTGTATTCTAAGAAAATTGTTTTATTTCTCAATAGGGAAGACTTGTTTCAAAGAATTATTAGTATACCTTCCTCTATTCTATACACAGTTACGTCCTCATTCCCTCGACAGTATTATATACGCAGTTACTTCCTCTTTCCTTGTATTTTGCATTATTTGAATATTCATTACTTAATTTAATCTTTTTTTTAAAACTTTATTTATGCGAAATCAAGTTTTAACAACTTATATTAATCACTCGCGTTGGCGCGGATGAAAGCTTATATGTGGTCATTCGTGTGGGAGGAAACCGGAGTACCAGGAGATACCCCACCTGTCCGATCTGGCGACCACCGTACCATTATTGTATTGCATTCTCAATATTCATCGTACAACACACAGCACATGGTGGGGCATCCGTGGCCGAGTGGTTATGGTATTTAACTTCAAATAATTTGCCTCTCACCGCTGTAGGTTCGAATCCCACTGGGGTTGAATTATTGCGTGTGAGGAAGCTACCCAGCTGGTTTGCGGTAGGTCGGTCGCTCTACCCGGCTGTCCGTTCGTGCCCGCACTACTGCTCGGAGGGACATCCGGGGTCTTCCTCCACCAATGATAGCCTCGTTGTAGATTGACTTAATTGTGCATATGAGTTATCTCGTTAAATAAAGTCTTTATTATTATGATTATTATAATAGATGGCGCTGTTGGTGCAACTTTAACCCCTACAAAACAAACTGGCGCTGTTGGTGCAACTTTAACCCCTACAAAACAAAATGGCGCTTTTGATGCAACTCTAACCCCTACAAAACAAACTGGCTCTGTTGGTGCAACTTTAACCCCTACAAAACAAACTGGCGCTGTTGGTGCAACTTTAACCCCTACAAAACAAACTGGCGTTGTTGGTGCGACTATATCCCCTACAAAACAAAATGGCGCTGTTGGTGCAACTTTAACCCCTACAAAACAAACTGGCACTGCTGGTGCGACTTTATCCCCACCAATGAAACATAACACAAACACTTAATTCTATATGATACACCATCCATGGTTGTGTTGGTACAACACTTGTCAATATAATTATGTTCAAGGCAAATGGGCGGGATCACGTATCATCAACATTAGTTACAGCCTTCCCCAAATAGCCACTCCTTGCGAGAGGTTGATGAACTGTGTGTTTTACGTTTATTTATCGTCGCTACCGGTTGCCCATATGAACGACGCCTCCTGAAGAAGTTAGTAATTTTAGATTTTGGAAGATAGTGCAATGATACAGACAGAGACCCATTACAGAGTCTCCTCTGGTTCTTTTACGTGCACGGTGTAAAGCACCGACACGAGACCTCGGTTTAACGTCCCATCTGAAAGACTGTTAATTTTATTATGGTCAGACGGGGGATCGAACCTGCGATCCCTGGATTACCAGTCCAACGTTTTACCACTGGGCTACATATCCGTCTGTGGTTGATGAACCTTGTTTCGTAATCATTATATGTAGCTGAACTTATATGCACGTGCTGTATATGTACATATATATAACACAGGCTGCAAGTACCCCCCCCCCCCCAACTGTTCAGCAAATATTCATTTATGAAGTTAACATGCTGAGAACTTTTACACGCGCTTTATGTTTCATGTTATGTCAGAAAATATCAAATGAAATGTCGTAGAATATCAAAGCATTATCTAGCAAAGCAAAAATCAAAATCGTACCACTTGTCAAGGTTTGATATTAATACGTTTATTATGAGAAATACTGCGTATGTGCGTACAGTACATTCTTGTGCAATTGTTAGATTTTAGGTGCACGCACGTGAACGGGTCACATGTTATTCACACACACACATGTTTGTTCCGGAGGTTTGTATATGAACGCAAAGAACACCAACAGTTCTCTAGCACGGCCGCAGATGCCAGCTAGGTGTCCCGGATGTGTGCTGGGGTTAATTGGTTATGGCATGGGGGGAAGTCCTCTCCAGAAAAAAAAGATGGAGCATTTGGGGGAGTACTGCGTCGGGTGCCTTAGTTTATACACATTTATTTTAGCTCGATTGCGAAAAAAGTTCTTTCAACTTATATCAATCACTATCGAGACCTCATTCCTGATGGAATCCATCGCCACGAGGGATAGAGAAGAGGCAACGTGGAATTTAAATGCCTTGCCTAAGGGCACAATCGTAACGGCTCCAACGGGGCTCGATCTCCGAACCATTTGCACCTGAAACGAACGCGCATCCACTGCGCTATCACGACTTCCACAGTGGGTGCCTTGTGGTACAATTCCAGAGTGTTTTGTTTGAACCATATAACAGTGATGTATAAATAGTTTCTAATATCGCGCATTTACAGATGAAACTTTGTTGTGTTTATATATTTAATGGACCTAAACCAGAGAGCAGTGCGATTTAGAACACTGTGCCAAATTCTAACATGTTTACGCTCTGTGATACTATCGCAGCCCTTATTAAAACCAGTATTGACTAATCCTAGGGGGCCTGCTGCTTCTACCCACCTAATACCCCACACTACATTGAACTTGACATCAAGCCAGTTGCGTGATTGTAATTCAACATACAATAATTATACGTTATAGAGGTTTACTCTGAAATGAATCTGAAATAGAAACACGTAATTGACTTGTAGAAGGTTGGTGGTTTTACCCGATTGCCCGTCAGTGTCTGACCGATCGGAGGGTCTTTCTGCAGCAATACTAGCTGGAGAGTCACCGTATGACCTACACTGTTGGTGCGACTTTAGCACTCACTCCCCCACCCCAACAAGCAAACAAAGCAATAGTTATCGACGACTGCTCCCAGATGTAAGGTGCTGATAAAGAAGTTGATGTGCATTTTATTGCATACTCTTAGAAAATATACCACCATTGAATCAATCCCCCTGTGCTTTGAAGGTTATGCACTCATGCTATGCGTGAGCTACCCGTCTCTGTTTACACGTACACAAAACGCACCCAGTAATCGTCAAACAAGTTATTTTAGCTTGTGGAGTAAATATTTGATGGAGGTTGTTTATTGTAATTCTAAACGGTGATGTCTCTACATCTCCATTCACCGCGAACTATTTTATTTTACATTAAAGCGGAACGTAATCTCACCTAACACAAATATGAGTTTTTACACATTCTTTCGATGTCATGGGAACATACTTTTCATTAGTATAAGTATACACAGTGATAGTATGAATTTCTGAGTGTGCTTATTCATATTATATTTTTTTGAGGAGAAAAATTATATAAGACTCTGTCTTTCATTCTAAACCTTTTTCTGCAGTTTGATATGTGTATGTAATTATGTATGCATTGTTCAAACTGTATAATATATGTGTACAGTCCAACCTGTGTTAGTGGTCACCTCCATTAAGCAACCAACCTGTATTAAGCAGCCAGTTTCTAGATTCCCAATATGTTGTTTTATTATATATTTGACCTCTATTAAGCAGCCACCTGTGCTAAGCAGCCACTATCTGTGACTTAAGACAGGTTTGACTGTATATATAGTTTACATTACATCCATGCATAATCACGACAGAGGAACGAAAACACGCAACATGGGCTGGGCGTGAAGTTGTCCTCCCCTCTCCAGGAATGTCCGATAACTGTTAGCCACGCCCTGAATGCGACATGTGTTTATTGTTGGATTCTATGCTAATCACGTGATACCGGAAGTCATTTATTTCAGATTATGGCGGTAATATGAACATAACACAACTTACATTTATTAACGTATGTTTCTACACATAGGTATATGGTTACACATGTACATACACTTACAAAGTAGGCACAATTCAAAATGTAAAGAAATATCAAATTAATATATGTAATATTTACAAAAACATGTTATGGCCATTGATCGCACATTTTTTTTATCTTTAACGGTACATCTTGTTTCGTGCATGGTGTTTGAGCTTGTTTACATACCATTACAATATCAACAAATGTCGCATACGACGTTTGTTTATTTGAATTATTTCACTTCTATGGCGAATAGTTGGTAAAACCAATATACACTGTGAAATAAACCCGTGAACAAAACATTATTATCGTTTGCATTTTCATTTGTCATTTTATCGTCATTTTCATTGTCGTTGTCGCTTTAATAAATTGCATTTGGACGTATAGTGTACCTCTCAAGCGACAACGATCTATTTGTATTCATGTTTTATATTAATATGGTTTATTGTGTGTGTTTTATTACGTTTATTTATCGTCGCTACCGGTTACCCATATGAGCGACGCCTCCTAAATAGATTAGCCATTTTAGATTTTTGGAGGGTAGTGCAATGATACAGAGAGAGACCAATTCCAGGGTCTCCTCTGGTTCTTTTACGTTTTACGTCACGATGTACAGCACCGACACGAGACCTCGGTTTAACGTCCCATCTGAAAGACTGTTAATTTTATTAGGGTCAGACGGGGGATCGAACCTGCGATCCCTGGATTACGAGTCCAACGTGTTACCACTGGACTACAGATCCGTCTGTAGCGACAGCGATTTATTTGTATTCATGTTTTATAGTAATATGGTTTATTGTGTGTGTTTTTTTACGTTTATTTATCGTCGCTACCGGTTATGAGCAACGCCTCCTGAGGAGATTATTCATTTTAGATTTTTGGAGAATATTGCAATGATACAGACAGAGACCCATTCCAGAATCTCCTCTGGTTCTTTTACGTGCAAGGTGTACAGCACCGACACAAGACCTCGGTTTAAAGTCCCATTTGAAAGACTGTTAATTGTATTAGGGTCAGACGGGGGATCGAACCTGCGATCACTCGATTACCAGTACAGCGTGCTACCACCGGACTACAGATCCGTCTGTCATTGTCGCTTTAATAAATTTGATATGGACGTATTGTATTATGATACGCTGACGTAGTGTCCCTCCAACGATTGTGATCTATTTTCGTTCATGTTTTATATTAACATGGTTTATTGGTTTTTCGGTGACCAATTTATCTTAAGCTGGTCAAGTATATGAAAGTCGGTCGATGATTCAGTCAATGGACCCTTTTTACAGATTGAAGGTTCATTCCGCTTACACTTTGGTCATAACTCCAATAACGAGATTTCGTTTGATTAGCGTAACACACGATATATGTCATAGATAATCAAAAGTACAATATATAAAAATGTGGAAAACCTCGCGACAAATATGCGAGTAATTATACTAAAGAATTGTAAGAATGTAAACGAGACATTTAGCAATGATATTTATTACCTGCATAGGCATTTCGTAAAACGTATATATTACCGAATACATATAATTCTTAATTTAATTTCGGAGATAGTGACGTGGAACGGGCAATGACCGCTGTCTTGAAATATTAATATGAAATAAAAACGACACTAAACGAAACAAACATTATACATTTTTATAGGATATAAATATTTATGTTAGTTAATTGAGTTAGAATCGAACACCATCCGCACTACACGAGCCAATCATACCACCCCGGATATGCGCAGAACCGTCCGATATCGCGCAGTGACCACCCCTGTGCTGTAGGCAACCATGCACACACCACCGAATCCAATCCTCTCCAGGGTCATTAACTTTTAAAATGCATGCCCCTCATCGCTGTAGTGTCGAACCAACCCGGGTTGTTTAAAGATTTCATGTGAGGAAGCTATTCAGCTGGATTTCGGAAGGTTAAGGGTTCCCCTGGGCTTATAATGCTATACGTATGGGCACCATAGGTCAAGGGTTACCATGGGCTTACAATGCTATACGTATGGGCACCATAGGTCAAGGGTTACCATGGGCTTACAATGCTATACGTATGGGCACCATAGGTCAAGGGTTACCATGGACTTACAATGCTATACGTATTGGCACCATAGGTCAAGGGTTACCATGGACGTACAATGATATACGTATGGGCACCATAGGTCAAGGGTTACCATGGGCTTACAATGCTATACGTATTGGCACCATAAGTCAAGGGTTACCATGGACGTACAATGATATACGTATGGCACGGTATGGGCACCATAGGTCAAGGGTTACCATGGACTTACAATGTTATACGTATGGGCACCATAGGTCAAGGGTTACCATGGGCTTACAATGCTATACGTATGGGCACCATAGGTCAAGGGTTACCATGGGCGTACAATGCTATACGTATGGGCACCAGGGGTATTCCTCCATCAATAATAGGTGGAGAGTACTGTTGTTGCGACCTTAAATCTTAATAAAATCAAACAAACAAACAAAGAATAATAATAATAATAAAGATTTTATTTTACTAGAGAACTCATTTAACAAAAGTTAATCTTCCATGAGGCTTTCAACGTAATACAGATCAGATGCACTCAAACGATAGGACTATAAGAGAGAACTGCATATTGGAATTATATAGTAATGTTATAATAATAATAATAATAAAGACTTTATTTAACGAGAGTACTCATTTAACAAAAGTTAATCTACCATGAGGCCCTCAAATGTTAAAGTTGAAAAGTAGAGATACTATATAATATATATATTATATTATAATATGATGATATGTGGAATTGGCTAGTAGTAGAGTAGAAAAAGGTAATGAGACAATTAATGACAATAAATCTATACAACAATGTGTATATATTACTTACAGTGGTTTCTTGAAAATAAATATGAACTCAGCTAAACGACAGATACAAAAACAACACCAATAATAGAAACATGTCCGCTTTATCAATAGCACATGCATACAGGGTGTGCATAACACGATGACGATTTATAAATAATAGAATGTAGTAACTATTGTAATGGTAATCCAGGGATTGCAGGTTCGATCCCACGTCTGACCCTAATAAAATAATCAATATTTCACCGTTAAACCGATGTCTCGTGTCGGTTCTTTACACCGTGCACGTTAGCCTGGGTTCCAGTCTGTCGATTTTTCACTTTATAACTTCTGGCAAAATGACAGTCTGTCGATTTTTCACTTATTAACTTCTGGCAAAATGACAGCCTGGGGAAACTGGATTTCCGATCGCAGCGCCATCTACTTACTCCCACTTTTATGAGGGTGTAGATTTGAAGAACGACAACTCTTCTCTACAAGATAATATCGCTAATTATAGAAATGGAATTCTATCGGAAATCGCCGAACAGGTACGATTATACACGATCATTTCCGAATATACACGAATGCTCCCGTAGACGCACATTTTACTTTTTAAAACTATTTATCGTTCCGTTGACTCGTAAACAATGGCGGCCAATTATAAAGTTTTATCAACATTGCAGTGCCGCGCTTTCGATTCAAGTACGTCATTAATTAAGTCGCATGCTAATAGGCCTATTAATAGGATTAATGCTAGTAAATAATTTTACGGGAAACCCCGCCAGTTCCTCAGGCGTTGATATGTTCAGAAGCTCAATACGGCCCAATTAATAGACTCGGTGTTAAAATATGTTTATTTGACTGACCAGGCAAACTATATCGAGGCCTGTTCCCAGGCTACGTGCACTTAAAAGAACCAGATGAGACTCTGGAATGGGTCTCTCTGTGTATCATGCACTGTCCTCCAAAATCTAAAATGACTAATCTCTCCAGGAGGCGTCGCTCATATGGGCAACCGGTAGCGACGATAAATGAACGTAAAACACACATGCTCCAGATTTATTGTTTACATGGTTCAATGTGCTATTTCATTGACTTAGCTTGGTAAGTGTCTCATGGTAGATTGACGTCATTGTTCAAACGAGTTCTCTCGTTAAATTACGTAGGTTGGTGCACCAAGTACTGGTTAACCGCTGGAGCCTGCCCAGGAAAGGTGCTGTTAGGTAAACTACCCGTCGCTGAAATGGGCAACCT
>JABXNX010000061.1:58601-73621 GCA_014843695.1 Archivesica marissinica | reverse complement strand
ATATGTATGCATGTATTGTATATGTATGCATGTAGTGTATATGTATGCATGTAGTGTATATGTATGCATGTATTGTATATGTATGCATGTATTGTATATGTATGCACGTATTGTATATGTATGCATGTAGTGTATATGTATGTATGTATTGTATATGTATGTATGTATTGTATATGTATGCATGTATTGTATATGTATGCATGTATTGTATATATATGCATGTATTGTATATGTATGCATGTATTGTATATGTATGCATGTATTGTGTATGTATGCATGTAGTGTATATGTATGCATGTATTGTATATGTATGCATGTATTGTATATGTATGTCATGTATTGTATATGTATGCATGTATTGTATATGTATGTATGTATTGTATATGTATGCATGTATTGTATATGTATGCATGTATTGTATATGTATGCATGTATTGTATATGTATGTATGTATTGTATATGTGTGCATGTATTGTATATGTATGTATGTATTGTATATGTATGCATGTATTGTATAGTATGCATGTATTGTATATGTATGCATGTATTGTATATGTATGCATGTAGTGTATATGTATGTATGTATTGTATATGTATGTATGTATTGTATATGTATGCATGTATTGTATATGTATGTATGTAGTATGTATGTATGTATGTATGTATGTATGTATGTATGTATGTATGTATTTGTAGTATGTATGTATGTATGTATGTATGTATGTATGTATGTATGTATGTATGTATGTATGTATGTATGTATGTGTATGTATTGTGTATGTGTACATGTATTGTATATCTATGCATGTATTGTATATGTATGTACGTATTGTATATGTATGTATGTATGTATTGTGTATGTGTACATGTATTGTATATGTATGTATGTGTGTATTGTATATGTATGCACGTATTGTATATGTATGCATGTATTGTGTATGTGTACACGTATTGTATATGTATGCATGTATTGTATATGTATGCATGTATTGTGTATGTGTACACGTATTGTATATGTATGTACGTATTGTATATGTATGTATGTATTGTATATGTGTACATGTATTGTGTATGTGTACATGTATTGTATATGTATGCATGTATTGTATATGTATGTATGTATTGTATATGTGTACATTTATTGTATATATATGCATGTATTGTATATGTATGTATGTATTGTATATGTATGTATGTATTGTATATGTATGCATGTATTGTATATGTATGTATGTATTGTATATGTATGCATGTATTGTATATGTATGTATGTATTATATATGTGTACATTTATTGTATATATATGCATGTATATGTATGTATGTATTGTATATGTATGTATGTATTGTATATGTATGCATGTATTGTATATGTATGTATGTATTGTATATGTATGCATGTATTGTATATGTATGTATGTATTGTATATGTATGCATGTATTGTATATGTATGTATGTATTGTATATGTGTACATTTATTGTATATATATGCATGTATTGTATATGTATGTATGTATTGTATATGTATGTATGTATTGTATATGTATGCATGTATTGTATATGTGTACATGTATTGTATATGTATGCACGTATTGTATATGTATGCATGTATTGTGTATGTATGTATGTATTGTATATGTGTACATGTATTGTATATGTATGCACGTATTGTATATGTATGCATGTATTGTATATGTATGCATGTATTGTGTATGTATGCATGTATTGTATATGTATGCATGTATTGTGTATGTATGCATGTATTGTGTATGTATGCATGTATTGTATATGTATGTACGTATTGTATATGTATGCATGTATTGTATATGTATGCATGTATTGTATATGTATGTACGTATTGTATATGTATGCATGCATTGTATATGTATGCATGTATTTTATATGCATGTATTGTATATGTATGCATGTATTGTATATGTATGCATGTATTGTATATGTATGTATTGTATATGTATGTATGTATTGTATATGTATGCATGTATTGTATATGTATGTATGTATTGTATATGTATGCATGTATTGTATATGTATGCATGTATTGTATATGTATGCATGTATTGTATATGTATGTATGTATTGTATATGTATGCATGTATTGTATATGTATGCATGTATTGTATATGTATGCATGTATTGTATATGTATGCATGTATTGTATGTATGCATGTATTGTATATGTTACATGTATTGTATTGTATGCATGTATTGTATATGTATGCATGTATTGTATAGTATGCATGTATTGTGTATGTATGCATGTATTGTATATGTATGCATGTATTGTGTATGTATGCATGTATTGTGTATGTATGCATGTATTGTATATGTATGTACGTATTGTATATGTATGCATGTATTGTATATGTATGTTGTATTGTATGTAGTATTGTATATGTATGCATGTATTTGTATGATGTATTGTATTGCATGTATTGTATATGTATGTATTGTATATGTATGCATGTTATTGTATATGTATGTATTGTATATGTATGCATGTATGTATATGTATGATGTATGTATTGTATATGTATGTATGTATTGTATATGTATGCATGTATTTATGTATGTATGTTGAATATTGTATATGTATGTATGTATTGTATATGTATGCATGTATTGTATATGTATGTATGTATTGTATATGTATGCATGTATTGTATATGTATGTATGTATGTATGTATGTATGTATGTATGTATGTATGTATGTATGTATGTATGTATTGTGTATGTGTACATGTATTGTACATCTATGCATGTATTGTATATGTATGTACGTATTGTATATGTATGTATGTATGTATGTATTGTGTATGTGTACATGTATTGTATATGTATGTATGTATTGTATATGTATGCATGTATTGTATATGTGTACATGTATTGTATAGGGATGCATGTAATGTGTATGTATGCATGTATTGTATATGTGTACATGTATTGTATATGTATGCATGTATTGTATATGCATGTATTGTATATGTATGCATGTATTGTATATGTATGCATGTGTTGTATATGTATGCATGTATTGTATATGTATGCATGTATTGTATATGTATGCATTTATTGTATATGTATGTATGCATGTATTGTATATGTATGCATGTATTGTATATGTGTGCATGTATTGTATATGTATGTAATGTATATGTGTGCATGTATTGTATATGTATGTATGTAATGTATATGTGTGCATGCATTGCACTTGTCTTGCCATGTTCATGTTCTATGTAACCTCGTGTGCCTTGTTGAATTGATGTAATATTGAAAATAAACTTGTCATAACTTGTCATACACTACACATCAACTTGTAATAACTTGCCATACACTACACAGCAACTTGTCATAACTTGTCATACACTACACAGCAACTTGTCATAACCTGTCATACACTACACAGCAACTTGTCATAACTTGTGATACACTACACAGCAACTTGTCATAACTTGCCATACACTACACAGCAACTTGTCATAACTTGTCATACACTACACAGTAACTTGTCATAACTTGTCATACACTACACATCAACTTGTCATATATTGTCATACACTACACAGCAACGTTTCATTTATAAGCAAAGGATACAAAAGGTCTTACCCTTACAGCCACTTTAATATTTTCCAATTTAACCATTTTTGCTTTTGATAGCTTACACAATCACAGAACTAAATATCAGAATCCATCATTAAATAGCAAGTAGAATATGTGAATGTTTTAGGATCACATATATCAGTAGTCACGTATACCAGTAGTCACGTTTACCAGTAGTCACGCTTACCAGTAGTCACGTTTACCAGTAGTCACGCTTACCAGTAGTCACGTATCCCACTAGTCACGTTTACTAGTAGTCACGTATACCAGTAGTCACGTATACCGTAGTCACACATACGACTAGTCACGTATACCAATAGTCACGTATACCAGTCACGTATACCAGTAGTCACGTATACCAGTAGTCACGCTTACCAGTAGTCACGTATACCAGTAGCCACTTATACCACAAGTATCCCATGTATGAGTGTTAGCTTGGCATCAGATAATTGGGTAATTATCTCTAAAGTAGTGTCATAAGTACAAACACTAAGTCAATTTGCATAAATAATGGCGTCATCATCGATGTGATTATTATATTTAATATATTGTGTTCTTATTATTTTCGATACAGACGGATCTGCAGTCCAGTGGTAACACGTTGGACTGGTAATTCAGGGATCGAAGCTTCGATTCCCCGTCTAGCCCTAATAAAATTAACAGTCTTTCAGATGGGGACGTTAAACCGAGGTCTCGTGTCGGTGTTTTACATCGTGCACGTAAAAGAACCAGAGGAGACTCAGGAATGGGTCTCTGTCTGTATCATTGCACTATCCTCCAAAAATCTAAAATGACTAATCTCTTCAGGAGGCGTCGCTCATATGGGCAACCGGTAGCGACGATAAATAAACGTAAAACACACACATTATTTCCGAAATAAGGTTAAATATCACTATACATTCGTGAAATGTAGCTTATCATTTTTTACTGAACGTTAAAGTACATTTTCTGAGCACAAGCGTAAATTATTGTTAAATTAAAAGTGAATGATCTCTGAAAGGTTAGCACTAATTATGTTTAAAAGTATCCTTTAAATCACACAAACTGCGTGCCGCGCGTGCAAACTGCGTGCAACTATGTCTTTGTATTTGATTAGCGGCAATGTTCACGCACAATGAAACGCTTGGGTATTCTCATGTGAACAATATGGCACAACATCCTCATCATCTCGACCATGTATTTAAGCATTTCCAGATTGTTGAACGACAACATGTATATATATACACAGGCAGCTTACTGTCGTCCACATGTCATACAGAGTGACTAATCTTTAAATGGTTAGATACTATGCATAATCAATGTCCATAACATGATGCTGTGACTGTTCGAGCTAAACATGTAGCTAAACTAATTGCTGACCTCAAATCTAACAGATAGTACATATGGTACTACAGTAAGTGTTTGATTAATACTTGTGTGACGCGATGTTGGTTGCAGAATTGAGGCCCTTCGTCCACACTCAGTGGTTTGGAATATCTTAAAGAATTATGATATATGTATAAGCAATGATTTACTAGCACTTGAGACATCACCCTGCTTCTACACCCCAGCTCCATCACCCTGCTTCTACACCCCAGCTCCATCACCCCAGTTCCATCCGTCACCTCAGCTCCATCACCCCAGCTCCATCACCCCAGCTCTATCAAACCAGCTCCCATCACACCAGCTCCATCACCCAGCTCCATCCATCACCCCAGCGCCATCACACCAGCTCCATCAAACCAGCTCCCATCACACCAGCTCCATCACCCAGCTCCATAAAACCAGCTCCCATCACCCCAGCTCCATCAACCCAGCTCCATCCATCACCCCAGCTCCATCACAACAGCTCCATCAAACCAGCTCCCATCACACCAGCTCCATCACCCAGCTCCATCCATCACCCCAGCTCCATCACCCCAGCTCCATCACACCAACTCCCATCACACCAGCTCCATCACACCAGCTCCATCATCCAAGCTCCATCACACCAGCTCCACCACGCAGCCCCATCCATCACCACAGCTCTATCATCCCAGTTCCATCGCTCCAGCTCCACCACCCCAGCTCCATCACCCCACCTCCACCACCCCATCACCATCACCCCAGCACCACCCCCATCTCCTGGGACACCACCCCATCTCCATCACCCCATCTCCACCACCCATCCATCACCCAGGTCCACCACCCCATTTCCATCACCCCATCTCCATCACCCCAGCACCACCACCCCATCTCCACCACCCCATCTCACCACCCCATCTCCATCACCCCATCTCCACCACCCCATCTCCATCACCCAGGTCCACCACCCCATTTCCATCACCCCATCTCCATCACCCCAGCACCACCACCCCATCTCCACCACCCCATCTCACCCACCCCATCTCCATCACCCCAGCTCCATCACCCCATCTCCATCACCCCATCTCCACACCCCATCTCCATCACCCCAGCTCCACCACCCCATCTCCATCATCCCATCTCCATCCCCATCTCCATCACCCCAGCTCCATCACCCCATCTCCATCACCCCAGCACCACCACCCCATCTCACCACCCCATCTCCATCACCCCATCTCCATCACCCCAGCATCACCCCATCTCCATCACCCCATCACCCCATCTCCATCACCCCATCTCCCCATCTCCATCACCCCATCACCCCAGCTCCATCACCCATCACCCCATCTTCATCACCCCATCTCCATCACCCCATCTCCATCACCCCATCTCCATCACCCCATCTCCACCACCCCATCTCCACCACCCCATCTCCATCACCCCATCTCCATCTCCATCCCCCCATCTCCCACCCCATCTCCACCACCCCATCTCCATCACCCCAGGTCCACCACCCCATCTCCACCACCCCATCTCCATCACCCCAGCTCCATCACCCCATCTCCATCACCCCAGCACCACCACCCCATCTCACCACCCCATCTCCATCACCCCATCTCCATCACCCCAGCATCACCCCATCTCCATCACCCCATCACCCCATCTCCATCACCCCATCTCCCATCTCCATCACCCCATCATCACCCCATCACCCCATCACCCCATCTCCATCACCCATCTCCATCACCCATCTCCATCACCCCATCTCCACCACCCCATCTCCACCACCCCATCTCCACCACCCCATCTCCATCACCCCATCTCCATCACCCCATCTCCATCACCCATCTCCACCACCCCATCTCACCACCCCATCACCCCATCCACCCCATCTCCATCACCCCATCCCACCACCCCATCTCCATCACCCCATCTCCATCACCCCATCTCCATCACCCCATCTCCATCACCACCCCATCTCCATCATCCCCCCTCCACCCCATCCCCATCCACCACCCCATCTCCACCACCCCAGGTCCACCACCCCCTCCACCCCCATCTCCATCACCCCATCTCCACCACCCATCTCCACCACCCCATCTTATCTCCACCACCCCATCTCCACCACCCCATCTCCATCACCCCATCTCCCACCCAGCTCCACCACCCCAGCTCCACCACCCCATCTCCACCACCCCATTTCCATCACCCCATCTCCATCACCCCATCTCCACCACCCCATCTCACCACCCCATCTCCATCACCCCATCTCCACCACCCCATCTCCATCACCCCATCTCCATCACCCCATCACCCCAGGTCCACCACCCCATCTCCACCACCCCATCTCCATCACCCCATCTCCATCACCCCATCTCCACCACCCCATCTCCATCACCACCACCCCATCTCCATCACCCCATCACCCCAGGTCCACCACCCCATCTCCACCACCCCATTTCCATCACCCCATCTCCCCATCTCCACCACCCCATCTCCATCACCCCATCTCATCACCCAGGTCCACCACCCATCTCCATCACCCCATCTCCACCACCCATCTCCACCACCCCATCTCCATCACCCCATCTCCACCACCCCATCTCCACCACCCATCTCCATCACCCCAGGTCCACCACCCCATCTCCACCACCCCATCTCCATCACCCCATCTCCATCACCCCATCTCCAGCTTCACTACACCACCTCCACCAATACATCTACATCACCCCAGCTCCACCACCCCATCTGCATCACCCCAGCTCCATCACCCAATCTCCACCACCCCAACTCCATCACCCCAGCTCCATCACCCCAGCTCCATCCATCTCATGGGACACCTTTACCACATTGCCTAAGCAAACTGTCCAGTTCTTGCTAAAAACAAATGTGTCTACCAGTTGACAGACAGACGGACCGACCACATGCAGACCAACGTGTCAGACGAATTGAATGATGGAAGGAAATAGCCAACATCATAAGCATGAATCTGTTTCATTCTGTTTCTGATATTAGCACACATTCTTACGGAGGTGTGTGCACCAAGTACTGGTTAACCGCTGGAGCCTGCCCAGAAAAGGTGGTATTAGGTAAACTGTCCGTCGCTCAAATGGGCAACCGGTAGCGACATTAAAGCGACATTACATCGCAAAAAGCAAATAAAAGCATATTTCACGTATAAATGTATTGCTACTACAAATTCTTCTGAATACATCGAACACTAACATTGAATCAATTTAACAGTGTTTTGTGGTATACCAACTTTCAAACGTGAAAGTAGGATTTCACATAACGGTCATCCAGGCGCCTGAATTGACGCTTGTTGTTATTGAAGTCAATACTAAACACGCGATAGTTTCGTTTAGAGATAATTTAATTAAGATTAGTCTACAAATAAATATGCATAGGCACACATGTGAGATATCACGGTAAATATGTAGCATAACTCGTGCTATTCAGGATAAACGCTTTGTATTACGCATGAATGTCGATCTTATTTACATTATTTTGTTATGTCAACAAACCGCGTATACGACGTTTGTTTATTTGTTAAAATACTCCGTTTTGAGGCAAATATTTGGAACAATATTATACCATATAATAGCAAATTACATTCTGCAGACATTTGCGTTTTAACCGATGTAGTGTCGCTTTAAATAAACTTTTAAAAAATGAGCACATATTTACTACTCTTATAATTGATACAATGACAACCATATGACCTTGGAATCTGTTGAAGGTTGAAACTCCTTTTTAAACTTTTCAATATATCAGTGACCCTTTGGCATGCAATAAGGATCTCGAGCTATATTTTCAATACACCAATGGCCCTTTAACATGATGAAGGGATCTCAATATGTAAGCTTCAATACATTAATGGCCCCTTTTCATACTGTAAGGGGCCTCAATCATTGCAATATATACCATATGACATATGGAAAGCACCTACAATTAGTGTATGCACTGGATGTATATGCATGGTAATGTTGGTATATGTCTTTAAGTGACAATATTCAATAATTGGTGGCTAATAAAATACTCGCCTTTGAATATTTAATGACATAGTTCATATACAAGGCAGCCGGAGACCATATATTGTCACTCTCGTGTATTCACCTGACATGTAGCTGCTAATTAGACCAACACCAATCTGTTAATTGGTATAATTTAAATGACTTCTCTTTATGTGGGGATGTCTAATGAATATATTATACTTATTGAAACGTCCAGAATAGAGTGTGAGAAGATGGTGTCAGTGTGGATAGTTGGATAGTTGGGTAGTTGGATAGTTGGATAGTTGGGTAGTTGGGTAGTTGGATAGTTGGATAGTTGGGTAGTTGGGTAGTTGGGTAGTTGGATAGTTGGATAGTTGGGTAGTTGGATAGTTGGGTAGTTGGGTAGTTGGATAGTTGGATAGTTGGATAGTTGGATAGTTGGATAGTTGGGTAGTTTGATAGTTGGGTAGTTGGATAGTTGGATAGTTGGGTAGTTGGGTAGTTGGATATTTGGGTAGTTTGATAGTTGGATAGTTGGGTAGTTGGGTAGTTGGGTAGTTGGGTAGTTGGGTAGTTTGTGATAGTTGGATAGTTTGTGATAGTTTGGTGATAGTTGGATAGTTGGATAGTTTGATAGTTGGATAGTTGGATAGCTTGTGATAGTTTGGTGATAGTTGGATAGTTGTATAGTTTGATAGTTGGATAGTTTGATAGTTGGATAGTTGGATAGTTGGATAGTTTGTGATAGTTGGATAGTTGGATAGTTTGATAGTTTGTGATAGTTGGATAGTTGGATAGTTTGGTAGTTTGTGATAGTTGGATAGTTGGATAGTTGGGTAGTTTGTGATAGTTGGATAGTTTGATAGTTTGATAGTTTGGTAGTTTGATAGTTTGTGATAGTTGGATAGTTGGATAGTTGAGCAGTTGGGTAGTTGGATAGTTGGATAGTTGGATAGTTGGGTAGTTGGGTAGTTGGATAGTTGGATAGTTGGGTAGTTGGGTAGTTGGGTAGTTGGATAGTTGGATAGTTAGATAGTTAGATAGTTGGGTAGTTGGGTAGTTGGGTAGTTGGATAGTTGGATAGTTGGATAGTTGGATAGTTGGATAGTTGGATAGTTGGGTAGTTTGTGATAGTTGGATAGTTGGGTAGTTGGATAGTTGGATAGTTGGATAGTTGGATAGTTGGATAGTTGGATAGTTGGGTAGTTGGATAGTTGGATAGTTGGATAGTTGGATAGTTGGGTAGTTGGGTAGTTGGATAGTTGGTGTTTGTAGTTGGATAGTTTGTGATAGTTGGATAGTTGGATAGTTGGATAGTTGGATAGTTGGATAGTTGATAGTTGGATAGTTGGATAGTTGGATAGTTGGATAGTTTGTGATAGTTGGATAGTTGGATAGTTGGGTAGTTGGGTAGTTGGGTAGTTGGATAGTTGGATAGTTGGATAGTTGGATAGTTGGTAGTTGGAGTTGGATAGTTGGATAGTTGGATAGTTGGATAGTTGGATAGTTGGATAGTTGGATAGTTGGATAGTTGGATAGTTGGATTGGGTAGTTTGTGATAGTTGGATAGTTGGGTAGTTGGATAGTTGGATAGTTGGATAGTTGGATAGTTGGATAGTTGGATAGTTGGGTAGTTGGATAGTTGGATAGTTGGATAGTTGGATAGTTGGGTAGTTGGGTAGTTGGGTAGTTGGATAGTTGGATAGTTTGTGATAGTTGGTAGTTGGATAGTTGGATAGTTGGATAGTTGGATAGTTGGATAGTTGGATAGTTGGATAGTTGATAGTTGGGTAGTTGGATAGTTTGTAGTTGGGTAGTTGGATAGTTTGTGATAGTTGGATAGTTGGATAGTTTGTGATAGTTGGATAGTTGGATAGTTGGGTAGTTTGTGATAGTTGGGTAGTTGGATAGTTGGGTAGTTTGTGATAGTTGGATAGTTGGATAGTTGGGTAGTTTGTGATAGTTGGATAGTTTGATAGTTTGATAGTTTGATAGTTGGATAGTTTATGATAGTTGGATAGTTTGTGATAGTTTGATGGTTGGGTAGTTTGATAGTTGGATAGTTAGTTTGTGATAGTTGGATAGTTGGATAGTTTGATAGTTGGATAGTTTGATAGTTGGATAGTTAGTTTGTGATAGTTGGATAGTTTGATAGTTGGATAGTTGGATAGTTGGATAGTTTGCGATAGTTGGATAGTTTGCGATAGTTTGATGATAGTTGGATAGTTTGATAGTTAGATAGTTGGATAGTTTGATAATTAGATAGTTTGTGATAGTTTGTGATAGTTTGATAGTTGGATAGTTTGGATAGTTTGCTGGTAGTTGGACAGTTGGATAGTTGGATAGTTGGATAGTTTGTGATAGTTTGATGATAATTTGATAGTTTGATGGTTGGATAGTTTGTGATAGTTGGATAGTTTGATAGGTGGATAGTTTGTGATAGTTGGATAGTTGGATAGTTGGATAGTTGGATAGTTGGATAGTTGGATAGTTGGATAGTTTGTGATAGTTGGATAGTTGGATAGTTGGATAGTTGGATAGTTGGATAGTTGGATAGTTTGATAGTTGGATAGTTTGTGATAGTTGGATAGTTGGATAGTTTGTGATAGTTGGATAGTTGGATAGTTGGATAGTTGGATAGTTTGTGATAGTTGGATAGTTGGATAGTTTGATAGTTGGATAGTTGGATAGTTGGATAGTCGGATAGTTGGATAGTCGGATAGTTTGATGATAGTTGGGTCGTAGGGTTGATTATATGTGTTTATTTGACAATAAACGAGTACAAGACTTTAGTATATAATAAATAAAATAAAGTTATCAGGCGTGTTGGTTTTTCATTTACTTAACCACCCTTTAATGCAAGTATTGATAGTCAAGGGAAATAATCTAGAAACTTCGAAAGTATTGTCCAGTTACACCAAACACATATACATAATTATCCACCTGACCTGTACTCTGCCCATGTCCCGTTATACATTATATTAATCTCTAACTAACCCGTGATCCGTATTCTACTACACAAAATGTTATAGACTAATGCAATGCTTCGTTGCATTCGCCATCACCATGTTATGGTTACAGGTTGCATATTTTGTGTAGTTAGGTGCAACCACGAATAAATATATATATCTTTGATATTGTACTGTTTTCAGGTTAGTTATATTAGTATTTTGGTAATTTATTACACCCTAATGACGTATTTGAACGAGTTGAGAGTTTGTTTGTATTTTAAAGGAATATACTTGACTGTGTACATTGTTTCACCATCATAGGCATTGTTATTGTTTTCATTAAGTCGTGGCATTCGCCATCACCATGTTATGGTTACAGGTTGCATATTTTGTGTAGTTAGGTGCAACCACGAATAAATATATATATCTTTGATATTGTACTGTTTTCAATGCCCTGCTGATCCGAAAGGACCCACGTCCACAACCAAAACAAATAGTTTGCCACTTACAATCTGGCTGTGGCCAGAACAATCGTTCACCGACTGAGCAAGCCGTGACAAATGGCGCCCGTACAGGATTTTGGATCAGCGGCAAAAGGACATTCTTATGTTTGCCTTCGTGCAGTTTGAATATTGCATTTGAATATTCGAGGACACACGCATATATATATGTCTATATATATATATATATAACACAGTAATGCTTCGTCAGAGGTAATCTGAGTTCTGATTGGATAGTTTGTCAATGACTAGTTTGACCTAGCCATGTGTATATGTTTACATCAACTTTCACTTTGTGAACATCGATTCCGTATGGATTAAATGGGAGATCTCCAACGTATATAGGCCTACAGCACTTCAAGAGTACAGTTCTTAGAACAACCTTGGAAGAGGATTATCGCTGCACCAATGCCGGAAGACGTTTTTGACATTTACAGGAATGTGTGTTTTTATTGCGGAATATAAACATACATGGAAGTGGTTAGTTATAAGGTACAAGTGTGTTTGTGCTAGTGTATAGTGTTAGTGATTGGATGATTAAGTGAATATATTTTGGATATAGGATAATAGAAGTAAGTGTATTTTCTATGATTGTCAATATAATTGTTTTGATTTGTTTTTTGGATTTGTTGGCCTTTTGACAGGTATATTCATAGTTATATATATTCATATATATTTAATTACATATTGTATTTAATTGCTGATTAGGTTTTTGACTGCTATATAGGGTTTTTTTGAGTGCCGATGTGTGTTTGTGATAAAGTGCGGAATATCACCCATAATATCCTATAAAGATATAATCCATAGCATTAATACTTATATATTCCTTCATAGTCCAGTGGTCTAGACCGTTGATCTTGGAAGCATTTTCAAATATTTGAAAGCTGGTTCGAATCCGTACAATATTTTTTTTTCCCCGCATTGTTTTTTTTGTGGTGTCATTTTTCACCCAGCAATATCATTAGTATGATTTAAATTTAATTTCACTTTTCTGAATAGCGATATTTGGGCTGTAGTTCCATTTTTGCTGCACGCCGTATCGTGAGTTTGGACATGCACATAATTTTGTTTATTTCTTATTAATTTGGGAAGTCAACATTTCCGAGAAACGTTTATTTTGCGACGGATAACCTGACGCGATACTTCGTGAACGTTTTGAGATGCGGAGTTTTTCTAGCAAAGAATGAGTTATATATGTAAGTGTTAGCACGAGCAAAGGTATTTAGTAACCAATACGGTTTGTTACAGATGGCTCAGTGGCGCAGTGGCTAGTATATCCGTCTAGTAATCTGACAGTACCGGATCGAATCACACAAGAAGTGCAAAATAATTTAATAAGATGTTTTTTCATCATGACTTCGTAAATAAGTATATATAAATTTATAGTACACTGACGTCTCGTCTCCATTGCTGAGAAGTGGACATATCAGTAAGTAGAGAAATATTATAATTGCAAATGGTGTTATCGAGCAAGGGGAAGTAATCAGGTTAGTAAGATAATAATTTATCCACAGTAGGAAATAGCCTCATACTGTATTGTGTTTTGATTTAAATACTTAGTTTGATTATAAGTGTATTGTGTTTTGTAATTTTACAGAGGTCACAGCAGTTGTAACACTGATATAGTGTATGTGAAATGACATTTGTGTGATAACATTGAGATCATTGTGTATTTTATGTATGTTTTTCAGATTGTAATAATAAACAACAGTGATATTGTATACCCTGGACTCTAGTTGTGCGATATCAATATGGCAGAATATTTATCTGAAAGAGACCTTAGAATAAGGAGAAGGGATATGTTGAGAGACGAAACCGAAAGAAGGACTAGAGAACAGAGTGAAAGAGATTTGATAGAAGAGGAGACACTGAGAAGACAGATAGATCAACGTAGAACGCAGCGATTAAGACAAACTCAGTCAGATACAGACTATGAATTGGGCAAACGTGATAGTTATACTGAGGAGTTGAGAACACTTGAACATGCATATATCACACAGGATGATACTGATTTTAACGAAGGAGATAGTTTGCATGTGATTGACTCTACAGGATATTTAGAGAATGAACAACATGAAATTGGACATGGTCTTCGCACTAAGACAGATGAAATTGAAAGTGAAATAGAAAAGTTGAATACTATACTAAAGAGATATGAGAGAGTAAATCAGGATAGTACAGATAGAAAGGACGAACTGGATAATAGTGAACAAACTCGTAGGAAAATTAGTAGATTGCGCACAAGAAGTGGCTACACGGATTCATTATATGATGATGGAGTCCATCAACAGAGTACGCCACATAGAAATACGTTAGATCACAAACATTTGAAATATGATGAAATGATAACTGGAATAGATAGAGAACACACTAGTAGTTTGCGAAGAGTTAATCAAAGAGAAAGTCAGAAACATGTAGACATGGATAGAATGATTGAATTGAACGAACTGAAAAGACTTAAACAGGAGAAACAGGAATTGGAAAATGCTATGGTGAAACATGAATTAGAACAGCGACGAATATTGCTAGTAAAGCAAGAAATGAATTCACGTAAGATTGAAGAAGAACGAAAGAAAAGAAAGGAAATAATATTGAAAGAAAGAAAACAGAAAAGATTGCAAGATGAACTATA
>JABXNX010000061.1:30000-57601 GCA_014843695.1 Archivesica marissinica | reverse complement strand
CTCATTCTTAGTGTTAATTTTAGCATTGCATGCTTTGTTGACACAGTTCCAGTAGCGACACTCCCGTTTTCTGGTTTTCAGGCTGTACATGTAACCATTTAGAACTAGAGTCTGACTTCCTCTGCTATTCTCTATGAACCGTATATTGACTAGCGCATTTGCCATTTTAGAGATTTATGATTACAGAGGAAACTGACCTTCATTTTATACTATGTTAAAGAATGACTTACAGTTAGTGACCTGTTTTTCTTATTTTTCAACAGTTAGTTATAAGTAAATTGTTAATTTCATTAATCATTATTGTTGTTCTCAGACTAATTTGCAATCAGTTCATAATTGCTAATTAAAAAATAGTGTTGATATATAATTATGTAATTACCTAGTATAACTGTTATAATCATAAATAAATAATAGATACATATTGTTAATTGTTTGTATCTTTATAGTTCACATTTCAAAATTAAAATATGTCTGCTATTTATTATTATGAACCTTTATCTGAATTATTAATGTTAAACGTACATACTGACAATTTTAATTTATACACAATTAAAGGAACACTTTTCTCCTTAAAGATATGCATATGCACTGGAAACAAAAATAACAAAAAAATAGTTTATTCTAGAATAAGTAAGTATTTTCAACAGATGGAACAAGATAAATAACATTGAAATAGTACACTGCAAGTACAAGTTTATGTGTGCCTTTCATTTATTTTTTGAACAGTATAGAAAATACAGGTAAGTTTGAGGGGCGAAGAGATAATTGGGTATAATTAGTATGTGTGAAAATAAAAGGTTGGGAAAGTGGGAACAAACCATGTTGAGAGCCTCATGGTAGATTAACTTTTGTTAAATGAGTACTCTCGTTAAATAAAGTCTTTATTATTATTATTATTATTATGCTTAATTTTGAATACCAGTCATAGGATAACATTATAATCATATATTTATAACTTGTATTTTTTATTTTTTTATGTAAAAGTGTCCACACAAACCGGTTGTGTTTCCAGAGCTAGGTACAGGCGTCGATATATTTTGCCTGGTCAGTCAAATAAATATATTTTCACACTAAGACTATTAATTGGGCCGTATTGAGTTTATGTGCCAGAAGTTAAAAAGTGAAAAATCGACAGACTGGAACCCAGGCTAGTGAATATATACAATACATGTATACACTTTACAAATAGCATGTGCAAACTTCACGCTAACGACGTCTCTTACTACGCCACCTATCGGTGACTATTTTAACTATGTTACACTTTCCTTCTAATTCTTTCTTGAAACGAAGACACATTAGATGTCATTTTTTCCAATATGAAGGGCAAATATGTGTTATATGACACGTTCTTAATTATCAATCGTATAGTTTAATCATATTTCATTTCCCAATATAATACATACAATGCATACATCACAAAATACAGAAAAAGGATTCAAATGAAAGACAGAGTCTTATATAATTCTTCTCCTCGAAATCAATCTTATACTAGAGGACATAGAAAACGCACACCTACATTATATGTATACTAGAGGACATAGAAAACGCACACCTACATTATATGTATAATAGAGGACATAGAAAACGCACACCTACATTATATGTATAATAGAGGACATAGAAAACGCACACCTACATTATATGTATACTAGAGGACATAGAAAACGCACACCTACATTTATGTATACTAGAGGACATAGAAAACGCACACCTACATTATAGTATACTAGAGGACATAGAAAACGCACACCTACATTATATGTATACTAGAGGACATAGAAAACGCACACCTACAATTGTATACTAGAGGACATAGAAAACGCACACCTACATTATATGTATACTAGAGGACATAGAAAACGCACACCTACATTATATGTATACTAGAGGACATAGAAAACGCACACCTACATTATATGTATACTAGAGGACATAGAAAACGCACACCTACATTATATGTATACTAGAGGACATAGAAAACGCACACCCACATTATATGTATACTAGAGGACATAGAAAACGCACACCTACATTATATGTATACTAGAGGACATAGAAAACGCACACCTACATTATATGTATACTAGAAGACATAGAAAACGCACACCTACATTATGTGATTATTATTACATGAACACGAAATACGAAGGATTCCATCAAAGATATATCACATCTTTATTACAAAACACAAACTGAACAACTAAAATATTACAAAATGTTTAAAACTATGTATTTATATAGTTATTGTGTTTCATGTAAAAACACACTTATCCGAAGTGTGCGTTTTCTATGTCCTAGTATATATGTACGTGTATATGTCTAAATTTGTGTTTGCATTATACTTATGTACATAGATGATAACTTGAAAATGAAAACTTTTAAACAAACAAACACACAAACAACAAGGACAACGACGACAACGACGACAACAACGACAACAACAACAACAACAACAACAACAACAACAAGGACAACGACAACGACGACGACGACGACGACGACGACGACGACGACGACGACGACGACGACGACGACGACGACGACGACGACGACCACGACAACGACAACGACAACAACAACAACAACAACAACAACAACACATTGAAGATCAATACTATTATTTGTCAGCTTTATGTTTGCAACTTGTTTGTAGCTTAGTTAAACTTTATTTATTTTACAACGATTGCTAAACAAGATTTACAAAGTTGTATTTATCAATCTCCGTATTAACATTATATATAATAGAACCTTTTATATAGATTGTGTACGAATAATATATATATATAATAGTTTTTTCTCCTTCTTTTCGGGCCCCCTATTCGGTGTAACCCCATTTATGATGAATATCCCCTACTTGCCACACAATGTATCGCATGTTATGGAAATAATTGTATAGAATCAGACGAAAAGAGTACCACTGTAAGGATAGAGACTATTGTACTGTTTTTTCTCTTCCGAAATAAAAAGAAATATACAGTCAAACCTGTCTTAAGCAGCCAGTCAAGGGAATAACAGAAAGTGTCTGCTTAGCACAGGTGGCTGCTTAATAGAGGTCAAATGTATAATAAAACAACATATTGGGAATCTGGAAACTGGCTGCTTAATACAGGTTGGCTGCTTAATGGAGGTGACCACTAACACAGGTTTGACTGTATTATACGATGTTTTTAATAATTTTATTCCTATTTTGGAATCAGCGTAAAAGAAGGAACATATACCAGCGGTGCTCATCAAAGGAAGCCATTAAGAAGTATTATGTAATGAATATCCGTCATCTCTCCACGGTATCGCTTTACAACTTTTAATTTCTTCAGAATTTTTATTGAACCGGTAAATAGGGACTACTTTTGACCGGACGCGGCCCCTATGGCCGTCTAATTCACACATTCCTAGAATATTGTTCAACATTAAACGAATGACCCGAACAGTAACCTCAAGCTATCATCAAGAGGGTCTTTTCAGGTCACCATGAACATTTTGTCCAGGGTTCATTCGGGGCATTGCATAAGCGGCTGTAGAGCGTGGCCTGCGGGCATCTGGAGACGCCGGGTGACAAATCGGCCACCGTCTCATCTTCGTGTATTATTTTAGTTCCCCCAGTAAGGCGTGCAAAACATATTGAGATGCATCGGTCAGGTTCTGCCCCTAAATACTTCCTATGCGTATATATGTCCACTTAACCTTGGTTTTTATCATTGCTTCATTTGCACAACATGCTATAAATTTTCAACCACTTTCTTATCTTATAATTATTAAATTACTATATCTCGACAGAGATCCGATAGTATATACAATGGGTACTTATCGGTAAAGAATTGTTATCAATTAATGAACATGATTTTGATATATTCACAATCACCATACCACAACATCTGGTCAGGGAACAACAGTAAAAACAAAGGATTCCAACTAAATGAACCGATATACATTTCGGAATAAATCTGACTTTATCTGCCAAGGGAGGTAACAGAAACGCCAGCGAGGTCTCTCATTAGATGGTAATACACACCACATCTAGAACTATGCATATTTCAGATTTCAGTATTTACACTCCATACAGACATACCTCATATCTCACTAGGAGGAATAACATATTTACAATATATACAACGAGGCATATCAACGCCGTTAAGTAAACTATATTTGATACAGTTATCGTCGCTACCGGTTGCCCATATGAACAACGCCTCCTGGAGATAGTTTATATCTTGGAGGATAGTGCAATGATACAGACAGAGACCGATTACAGAGTATCCTCTTGTTCTTTTATGTGGGCGGTATAAGGCACCGACATGATACGTCGGTTTACAATTTATCTGATAGACTATACTATAAGGCATTTTAGTATGATATAACGCGGGACCGAACGTCAGGCAGGCAGGCAGGCAGGCACAGGCAGGCAGGCAGGCATGCACACAGGCAGGCATATAGGCTGACAGGCGGGCGGCCGGGCTGGCAGGCGGGCGGGCGGGCGGCTGGGCGGGCTGGCTGGCAGGCAGGCAGGCAGGCAGGCAGGCAGGTCAGTCAAATCAGTCAAGACCGGCAACAATCAAATAAGCAAATTTAAACAAAAACAATTGCTGGTGTATGTATATTGTTTGTTGATGCGATAAGCGATACGGTATAGAGTTTCCCTGCATCTTTAAAATTATACCCGTATCACATATTAGTTTACCATTATTTCAAGGACCTCATTTTACGGGTCAAAAGGTCAGTTTTCAAACAGCCGCGGGTTTATCTTGTCCGTTGACCGTACACACCTCAAACAAATGGATGTACTACTTTAGGTGCACGACATAATTATGTTATCAAGTTGGAATCTCCGCAGTGTGAAGTGACCAATGGTCACCAATTGACCATTTAGGCACGGACTGTGTCCATATTTCGTCCATGGCCCCAATAAAAGGTGTACCATACAAAGGGATGGACATGTTTGTGGCATCTCAAAGAACTGACACCACTCGGACCGTGTGATCGATCAATGAAATGTTTCGGATTGCGGCAAGGCGATCCATTGCACCGTTTATTGTTTAATAAATTGAAAATGATCACTGACCACTGTGGTTTTGTCTTGAGACTGAACTCTTTCCTGAATCCCGGGGGCAATGAGACTGGTCACGGCGACCATACATTCCGATGCAATGTTGGAAGTTGTTTTCAAAAGAAGTTAATTATTATTTCGGTAATAAATTTGTCAAATTGAAAAATCAACTGAACCGGACAGTTTAACAATTACTGTACTGAAAGACCTCGTTAAGCATTTCCCAGTTGAAATCTTGAATTCGTGATGTTTTAAATCGTGAAGCTTAAATCGTGAATTCGTCGTGTTAAATTGGTGAAGTTGAAATCGTTCTGTATAGTGTAGTAGAAATGAGGAAATAACAAATGCCACCACCGCACTTTCGTATAAACATGCTCAATTCCATAGACAATCCGCGTATGATACATTGTGCATATGGTGCCCTGTCCTGCTCTGCCCTGTCCTGCCCTGCCCTGTCCCGGCCGGTCGGCCGCCCGCCCCGGCCCGCCCCGCCCTGCCCCGCCCTGCCCTGCCCTGCCCTGCCCTGCCCTGCCCTGCCCTGCCCTGCCCTGCCTGCCCTGCCCTGCCCTGCCCTGCCCTGCCCTGCCCTGCCCTGCCCTGCCCTGCCCTGCCCTGCCCTGCCCTGCCCTGCCCTGCCCTGCCCTGCCCTGCCCTGCCCTGCCCTGCCCTGCCCTGCCCTGCCCTGCCCTGCCCTGCCCTGCCCTGCCCTGCCCTGCCCTGCCCTGCCCTGCCCTGCCCTGCCCTGCCCTGCCCTGCCCTGCCCTGCCCTGCCCTGCCCTGCCCTGCCCTGCCCTGCCCTGCCCTGCCCTGCCCTGCCTGCCCTGCCATGTCCTGCCCTGCCCGTATGTCCGTTGTCGTCGATATGTCTTCTGATTGTGGAGAAGGTATGCTTAGTTTAATCATATTTTATTGTTCGAATCATTTTACATGCAAACGGATCGAACCACAAGTTACGACACATTAGTTACGGCGCTTTCCGAAACTACCGCATTACCAAGTACACTCTAGTTTATAAGGGGACACATGACCTAGTTCACAAACCGTAACATTTATTCTATTGAATCGCTTCTACTATTTTTATAAATTTTATTATTCCCGTGAATGTTCAAACTTTATTTATTTTACAACGATTGCGAAACAAGTTTTAACAACTTATATTAATCACTCTCGTTGGCGCGGATGAAAGCGTAAATGTGGTCATTCATGTGTGGGAGGAAACTGGAGTACCCGGAGAAAACCCACCTGTCCGATCTGGCGACAACCGTACCATCTCACATACTTCCCGGTCCGAGGATTGAACCCGGGTTGCATTGGTGAGAAGCGGGCGAGCTAACCACTGCCCTAATCGGACAGCCTTGTTGGCAAGTATATGTATCCCATGAAAATATTTCAAGTATCAATGCATTCTTGTGCGGGCCGTTGTCTACTGTAGTTAAAACTTGTGGCCCAAACCATTTGCATCGTCATGTTATGCAATGCTCTCTATGTGTATAACATATATACTATTGATTTGCAATCAAATAATATTAACTAATGAAATCATCTGACATTAATTAATGGAATGGTTATTTCAGTAATAATCACGTGACAGGCACCAATGAGCACACACTCATCCACCACTAAGGTAACAAAGGCTTCTGGGAGTGAATCATCAACTTCCTTCGAACAAAGCTACATGTACATTATTGCGGTAAACCTCAGCACATTCAAATCTAGAAAAGACCACACAATGTGTTCACAACCATATTTCTGGAGAGTGGGGTGTGTGTGTGTGTTTTACGTTTATTTATCGTCGCTACCGGTTGCCCATATGAGCGACGCCTCCTGAAGAGATTAGTCATTTTAAATGTTGGAGGATAGTGCAATGATGCAGACAGAGACCCATTCCAGAGTCTCTTCTTGTTCATTTACGTGCACGGTATAGAGCACCAACACGATACCTCTGGGTCTATGTCTGTATCATTGCACTATCCTCCGAAAATCTAAAATGACTAATCTCTTCAGGAGGCGTCGCTCATATGGGCAACCGGTAGCGACGAAAATAAACGTAAAACAAACACACTATCAGTCTCATTCTCAAGCGTCTGATTGGTTCACTCAAGCTTAAAATCAGAAGCAACCAATCAAATCACCAGAGCTCGAGGAGTTTGAGATCTGAGAAATGTTTTATAACCTCGGAGCCTGGTGTGTGGCACAGGGATTCGGCACGTTTGGGGGTACTAGTATATACTTAAATATATATACTAGTACCCCCAAACGTGCCGAATCCTGTGGTCTGTGGGTGCTACTTTGAACCCAAAAACTGCCCATACTGGTATAGCATGTGTTTCACCGACAGTTGAACCACGTGGTTAGTTATCAAAACCACGAACCACAAATATGTTACCGACATCATATTGAGAGAATTGCCGCCAATGTAGGCCCGCACATATTGGTGCCGCCTTCACTACCTCCTCTATCCCCCACCCCGCCCCTATACAGCCCTTCCGGTAATGTGAACTTGCCAATGAAAACACCAAATAAAGTCCAGATCGGCTACAAACCAATGGTGAGCGTCCTTGGTTGTGTGACTTTAAACAAACAAAAAAACAAAAATGGTTGCATCACGCAAACAACAATGAAAGCAACGAAGACTGGTACCAGTCTAACAGAGATAAGTTCGACGTACCAGTCCACGGACGTGGCATATTAATAAGTACATTTTAACAAACGATTGCACGTCCGGAAACGCGATTGATGTATAACATATAACAATAGCTTGGTCAGCTGCCTGCCCCCTGGCGGACCGAACAATCTGTGTAATACATTTTATAGCGATTATTAAATTGGTCTAATAATGTTGTAATGTATTTTTGTCACGGAATGGAATGTATCTGTGTCTAATAAATAAGTTTATACCAGAGCACGTGTCTTACTTGTTAATTAACGGATCTGTTTGTTTGAAATTTATATCGTTTTGTTAATACAAGCGGCTTGGAGCCAGTCTCGCGTGTTTCTCGTTGTCCGTGTTTTAGGATGTGTATGTTCGTTGACGACTGACATTGCTAGTTTTATCCTTTATTTGAATGTCATCAATATCAACTTAATTTTTAAAAAAACAATATTTTACAATAATAAAACGTACACAAATTTTTTTAATTTTATTATTTAATAATATTTTATTGCAACTTTTTCATAACGACGAATACAATTTACAATTACATATCACAATAACATTACTGTCACATTTATGACATACATAAAACCTGATAATATGAAGAATATACATATACATGACATTTTCAAAGTGCTACACGTTTTGAAAACATTAGCAACAGCCCTTTCTGGCATTTTAATTAGTCAACAGTACAGTCAACTATTTACATATACCTACCTTTTGTCTTGTCTTCCGGGACAGTTATGTGTGTGTTTTACGTTTATTTATCGTCGGTACCGATTACCCATTTGAGCGACGCCTCCTGAAGAGATTAGTCATTTTAGATTTTTGGAAGATAGTGCAATGATACAGACAGATACCCATTCCAGAATCTCCTCTGGTTCTTTTACGTGCACGGTGTACAGCACCGACACGAGACCTCGGTTTAAAGTCGCATCTGGAAGATTGTTAATTTTATTAGGGTCAGACAGGGGATCGAACCTGTGATCCCTGGATTACCAGTCCAGCGTGTTACCACTGGTCTACAGATCCGTCTGCGATACTTATTAAGCTCTGTTGGATTTTATAATCGCCCCCCCCCCCCTGTTATGGTTGTCTCGACATAGAATGTTTGCTGTGTAATACCCATGCCGCTTAAATCAAAGAATTCATAAACTGTTCATTGCTTATTGTCGATATAACGCTCAATAAGTAAGCTATTGTTCTAGACATTAATTAATTATCCATATATTTTCAAACGTTTCTACTTCTATCATCGCAGTTGGGCCAATATTTAATTTAATAAATATGAGCGCGAGCGCATTTAGTTGTTTATATTCAAAGTATTTGTTTTGGGTCAATTATCCAGCGCATTTTAGAAGGCATACCCCCTTAAGGAGCGGAGAGCTGTTGTCTGGTTAACAATTGACTTATATATATATTTGTATATACACTTAACAGAATGTCTAATTGGTCATACATTAAAACGTATTTTAATGAAAACCATGATTCGATCGTTCTGTAAATTTACATTCAATTTTTTTCATTTTCAATTTATTGATTGTGTGTCTCTTATCCATTCCGAGAAACAGCTGCTAATTAGTTCAACCGCGATCTGATCGAGGTTGATAACTGATATTTTAAAACATTTCTTAATTGCGCATTAGTGCTTTTTTTCCATTTCAGTATTTCAAAATTTCCGGTTTTAGTAAGTATTTTATTTTCAATTAGCGACTGTTCCCCGGTTTTAATATGTAAATATAATAATATGTCCTTAGACTGTGATAGTTTGATTATCTGTGATTACATTAGTCTCTTATAATTCTTTTATAATGAATGGTGTTGTACTATGCCACGATAATTTGTTGTGTATATTTTATGTATTGTACAACGATGAGACTGAAATAAAGAATAAATCGTTCAATAAATCAGGTATAGGAGCGTTCTGTAAATTTACAATTTAATGAATCAGGTATAGGAGCGTTCTGTAAATTTACATTTAATAAATTAGGTATAGGAGCGTTCTGTAAATTTACAATTTAATGAATCAGGTATAGGAGCGTTCTGTAAATTTACATTTAATAAATTAGGTATAGGAGCGTTCTGTACATTTACATTTAATAAATTAGGTATAGGATCGTTCTGTAAATTTACATTTAATAAAATAGGTATATGATAGTTCTGTAAATTTACATTTAATAAATTAGGTATAGGAGCGGTCTGTAAATTTACATTTAATAAATTAGGTATAGGATCGTTCTGTAAATTTACATTTAATAAATTAGGTATAGGAGCGTTCTGTAAATTTACAATTTAATGAATCAGGTATAGGAGCGGTCTGTAAATTTACATTTAATACATTAGGTATAGGAGCGTTCTGTAAATTTACATTTAATAAATTAGGTATAGGATCGTTCTGTAAATTTACATTTAATAAATTAGGTATAGGAGCGGTCTGTAAATTTACATTTAATAAATTAGGTATAGGATCGTTCTGTAAATTTACATTTAATAAATTAGGTATAGGAGCGTTCTGTACATTTACATTTAATAAATTAGGTATAGGAGCGTTCTGTAAATTTACATTTAATAAATTAGGTATAGGAGCATTCTGTACATTAACATTTAATAAATTAGGTATAGGATCGTTCTGTAAATTTACATTTAATAAATTAGGTATAGGAGCGTTCTGTAAATTTACATTTAATAAATTAGGTATAGGAGCGTTCTGTAAATTTACATTTAATAAATTAGGTATAGGAGCGTTCTGTAAATTTACATTTAATAAATTAGGTATAGGAGCGTTCTGTAAATTTACATTTAATAAATCAGGTATAGGATGGTTCGAAAACCAAGCTCAGAATAAATAATTAATTTTCAAACGTAAGTACTCAAGCGGCGCGTTTATGCCGGTCTGGTCTGCACGTGCAGCACGTGAAGCATCTGAGCCGGTGTACACGATGTCATAATACTAATCATTTTCAGTGGTACAGCTACAACGGCGAGAATGACCATTGAAGAGCGCAGTCGTGCTGTTGGGATGAGTGTATCTGGCACTTCGCTTAGGCAGGTACGAACCTACCCAACATCACTTTTTTTTCAAATGTCGATTGTAAGTAGAGTAATAATACCGTTGGAATATTACACTACTGTATAGGTAAGGCAATATACGATAGCTTATTGTGTATAGGTGAGTTATTGTTTAATAGGTTATACCTGACTTACCTATAATTATTCAATTCAATTCAATTCAACATTTTATTACATAAAGCACAATAACATTGCTTATAGTAAGCATATATATATACATACAATTGGAAACATGGTTTACAGAGAAGCATGTATTACATATGATATACACGTGTATACTTACAACATGTACAATAATGAAAAATAGTAGAAATTATCAGAATGAACGTCCAATGGTAGCAAAACGTGCGCATTTCTTGAGTGTATAATACCATGAATGTTCATTATGACTAGACGTTAAGCATGTTTACAATACAGTTCAGTTATATATTCAATGGGTTGAAGACATAATGTGGTCATACTCTTGATAAATTTGCAAAATATATATATTTGGAAATATTTAGAATGGTGGTTTTCGATTTTTCACAGAATAAATTTTTCATTTTGTGCATATTAGGCCAATGGCAATAATACTGTTTCAGATGCTTATTTCTAAGGTCTCTGAATTTTGAGCAAACTAGTAGAAAATGGTATTCATTTTCCAAGGTATTTGAATTACAATTTTGGCAAGTTCGGTCATTTCTAGATAAATTAATATATCTACCTCTTTCTATTTCGAGGGTATGTGATGACAACCGTAATTTAGTGAGGGCTATGCGGAATTTCTTCTCTTTTATAAAATCTAGATATTTTTCAAATTGAAAAGCATTTTTTATTTTTGCATAAGTATCTAAACGAGTAGAATTATTTATTCTTGCAGTCCATTCTTGATAATATATATCATGTAAACGAGTTTTCAATATTTTAAATTCCGCTGTTGTGATCATCTGCTGTTCCCAATAATTTGATAGTCCACAATTATCAAGAATTTGTTTAATCTGAAAGGCCCACTTGCTTCCTCTATATGTTTCATTAATATTTACATCGTTATAAAGCATGCTATAGGTTTTGTATAAAAGTGAGTTTCTGTCACATGAACATAGTTTAGACCAGTATTTTAACATATGTATTTGTCGCCTGACTTTCATGGGTGTCCTTTCGAGTTCGCCATAGATTGCATCTAGATTTGTAGATTTTCTAACATATAATATTTTTCTGCAACATTTTAAGTGTACAGCTTCAATGTCTTTAGCTTCAATATTTAATATATAATGCAATAGTGTATCGAATGTTTGTTTACAACCGTTATTATTACTTGGCAACATTAAACTGAGACTCATTAATCTCCGCCAAAGCCTTCGTAAGTTTCCGTGAACTACGACCAGGACATGCGTTAGGTTTTTACCGTTAATATTTGAATCAAGTCAGTCAGTAAGTAAGTAAGTGTACCATAATCTAAAGCTCATATTTTACTTCGGAAATCCGATTATTAATGAAGTAAGTTCACGGAATATGCAAATGTCTCAGTTTAATATTGCCAAACAATACTTTACTTTGAACGCACAATACGCGTGCTTATTTGTAAATAATCGAGAAATAATACGACCCAATATTTATATTACATCATTATTTCATGTTTCTCGAATATTCAACAGAACTCTTTTCACCATTTCGATTATTACCAAAAACAATCCAGGTGACCAGCTAGAAATGTTGCCCAGTGTAGATTAACACTTATGTAATAAGTGGGCCTCCATGGCCGAGTGGTTTAGTTCGTTGAAGTCAATGCACTTGCTCCTGACCGCTGTAGTTTAGAATCCCACTGGGGGTGTCGAATTGCTTCATGTGAGGAAGCTATCCAGCTGGCTTGCGGAAGGTCGGTGGGTCTACCCAGATGCCCGTTCGCTGTGTCTGAGATACTTGCTTGGAGGGGTACCCGGTGTGGTTTTCCACCAATAGCAGTTAGAGTCTCCGCATAACCTAGGATGTTGGTGCGACTTTAAAATTCCCCAAAACAAAACTAACAAACCTATGTAATAATAATATGTAATAATAATAGGTCTGTGCCCTTAGGCAAGGCATTTAAATTCCACGGTTACTCTTCTGTCCCTCGTGGCGATGGAATCCATCAGTAATGAAGTCTCGAGAGTGATTAATATAAGTTGTAATAACTTGTTTCGCAATCGAGCTAAAACAAATTTGTATAAAATAAATGTGTATAACCTAATCCATAAGTGCTTTGAAATGTTTACTCTGTACCTCACTCATTCCCGTGGCACCTGGCTTATTATATATAGGAATGAATATCCATGTACATTTAACTCTTTCAGAAGTGTCTGTCCTACTGCACGAGATAGTTATGCACGTGTTTCATGTGGAATTATCTATCTCTTACAAGATAATGTAATTACGCGCATGTTTCAAGTGAACCTCTTGTTCCAAAGAGGCGATATAGTATGTGTTGTTTTTTTCAAGTCTAATGTAAATCTCAGCAGGGAAGTGGATGGGAGAGGGCACACTTTGTTAATCATCTGGAAAACCAAGTTCATTACAAGGAGCAAAGACTTGAAGCGTTGCTTTTCTCAGTTTCTCTGCGCTGCTGATCAAAGATTGAAGTTAATTTACCCAGTTGCCAAAATGAATCAAACACATTTGAACCATCGAAGTTTTCCCAAGTAGGTTAATGGCATCTGGGTCCTTAAATGAACTCCGGTCAACTTTGACCAGTTCAGGGGTCAGCTAAGGCCGCGAATGACAACTTTGATTAGTGGCACGGTCAAATTCATATTCCCTTCTCACCCAAACGAAAACACGCCCGGGTCGATGTCGTCATCGTCATAGCGATCTGTCAGAGACACGATTAAGGTTTATATTGATTTTGCTTTCTGAAGCTAAATTAGAGTTATGATTCCTGAAAACTAAATTAGTTTTTAGACAACTGTGTACTGGGCTTGATTGTCTGTCATCTTCAATTTGATGACATTTGTCATCACGATAGATACCCAGAAACCTGGCGTCGGCTTTATCGGGTGATCGGCAGATGGTCATTATTGTTTTCATTTATTTGCTCCGCAGACGATCTAAGTATATAGAGATAATCAGGGTCTACTCGAGCGCTTTGTTTGACCCCATCTGTCAAGATAAATAATTACCAATATCAAGTTAATTAACCCATTCAACACCAAGTAACTCACATGGACTGGTCCATGATATTCATAAACCAATAAATGAATCAGAAAATCACATTTGGACAAGTTCATTTATCAAAATGGGTAATTATGTCTAAAAATAGTCATATCACTGGCAACAAGTGCAGATCCTGATGAGACGGCTCGTCACGAGCCGGCTCATCTGGATCTACTCTTTTTGTAAGCCTATTTAGAGGTATGTGGTGTTGAAAGGGTTAAGGTGACTTTGAAGCCTCGATGCTAAAATAATGCTAATCGTTTCATTTCGATGCATCTGATATATATTGTAGAAATACAAGGAATATACATGTACACACACCGTTATTTATTCATATCCCATGTGTTGCACAGACGGATCTGTAGTCCAGTGGTAACACGCTGTAGTCCAGTGGTAACACGCTGGACTGGTGATCCAGGGATCGCAGGTCTGACCCTAATAAAATTAACAGTCTTTCTGATAGGACTTTAAACCGAGGTCTTGTGTCGGTGCTTTACACCGTGCACGTAAAAGAACCAGGATACTCTGGAATGGGTCTTTGTCTGTATCATTGCACTATCCTCCAACAATCTAAGATTACTAATCTCGTCTGGAGGCGTCGCTCATATGGGCAGCCGGTAGCGACGATAAATAAACGAAACACACGTGTACACGAACTGTGTTTATTTCCACAGACGCTTGGGGTCTGGACAAATGGTTTCCGGTCCAAAACCAAATTAATTTTTTTAGACCATTATGATACAATATAGGCTTGGCACTACATGTACCAATTTTTGTTGTTGGCCAGTTTCAAAATGACAACCCGTCATTACCATAAATTATACTGTATATAACTCAAATCAAATCAAATCAAATTTATTCACTCAGTGCATCATACATGATACAAACATGAGGTATATATACAGTAATACGGTTTTAAACAGCGGTACATAGCAATTCTAATTTACAGAGAGCAAACTGCATGTATAGTGTCAAGCCTATAATATCACAATGTTCTTTAAGATTTTTAAGAAAGATTTTTAAAAATAAAAAAATGTTTTTGGGTTTTGAACCCGAAGCCATTTGTTCAGACCCCACGCGTCTGTGTTTATTTCAGTGGCCTTCGTGGCAGAGTGATAACGGTCGATGATTTCAAAACACGTGCACATCATCGCTGTGGGTTCGAATACCACTTGGGGTAATCATTTATAAAAAGATCGAGATTTTTCGGGTTTGATTCTTTTTCAAATAGAGCAGTATTTGAGACAAGGACGTGCACCAAGGGATAATTGTGACATTGCGCATCGCACCTGGACGGCTTCCTCACATTAAATATGTCGGCACCCCAGTGGGATTCGAACCTACTACGGCGAGGTGCAAATGTTTTGAATTCAACGACCGTAACCACTCTACCACGGAGGCCCCTTTTCAACTAAAGTCATTAATTAAACGGTTAAGTGCTACTAGTATTTAAAAACAACACTCAGTGATTCAATGTCTGTTTATTATTTGTATTTATTACCCGGTTTATGTTTATTATTCTAATAATAATAATGACTTTATTGTGCGAGGGAGCTGACATAACACACGGCTAATACAAATAAGGCCTTCAACATAAGTATATACAATGACATGGAAAACATATTAATTAAAGGAATACTATATGTTAAGTAAATAATTATAAATTAAATTATAAATAAATTATCATAAATACATTATTTACAAATTTTACAATAACAATTTGTTTGGGTTTTACGCCTTCATCAGCACCATTTTGGGCTATATCGCCGCCGGGTAGTTTACCTAACAACACCTTTCCTGGGCAGGCTCCAGCTGTTAACCAGTTGGTGCACCAACCAAAATATATATAGCTGTTGTATAAAACCCTAGTGATGTACGCGGATGAAAGGATCAGTATATATACATACCACTTATGATTGCTTTCCCCATGCTACATGATAAACTCACTTGTAACTGTTCTAACTTGCTATAATATGTGCAGTGTATATTTTGAGGCCCCGACAGATTAATTTTATAACTTAACTTTATGGCGGTTTATATATACAATATTGATCTTCGCAACAAATTGATTATTGATAACTCTGCCTGGGCCTCAATTTGTTACTAGTATTGACAGGTAATATAACAGTAAAACCCATATATTGCTGTAGGTTCACCTGCCCGACTTGTCCGTAATCTAGATCGGCCCAATGTCTTTAATATATATATTCCACTTTATTAACCTTTCAAATGTATGCAGCAGTACTTGGATACTAGATTTCTGTGTTTGTGTTTTACGTTTATTTTATCGTCGCTACCGGTTGACCATATGAGCGACGCCTCCTGAAGAGATTAGTCATTTTAGATTGTTGGAGGATAATGCAATGATACAGACATACCCATTCCAGAATCTCATCTGGTTATTTTACGCGCACGGTGTAAAGCACCGATACGATACCTCAGTTTAAAGTCCCATCTGAAAGACTGTTAATTTTATTATGGTCAGGCGGGAGATCGAACCTGCGATCCCTGGATTACCAGTTAGCCACTGGACTACAGATCCGTCCATGCTTCTGCTGGCTTATTCCATCTTATCATGTATGTGTATTGGATGACCAAATCAGCTGTTAGGCTGTCCGATTAGCGCAGTGGTTAGCGCGCTCGCTTCTCATCAATGTAACCCGGTTCAATCCTCGGACCGGGAAGTATGTGAGATGGTACGATGGTCGCAAGATCGGACAGGTGGGTTTTCTCCGGGTACTCCGGTTTCCTTCCACACGAATGACCACATTTACGCTTTCATCCGCGCCAACAAGAGTGATTAATATAAGTTGTTAAAACATGCTTGCTTCGCAGTCGTTATATCGTAATATCGTAAAATAAATAAAAAATTTAAAAAGCAGCTGTTACTAATGCATGCTATCAATTTAACGAATTTATACGACATCAAATGTTCGAGGTGGATACGTTACAACATTCAAATTATACGTTTTTAAACTTTTTATAAATGAAGCACGTTTATTGGGCTTCAAGTTGTTGCCGTCAGCTTAGATACTGTATGCCTGGGTGTTCATGCTCGATGCTGAGTTTCACATATGAACATGACAACAGATGCCCATAAGTTCTATTACCAATCCGCAACACATGTTACAAAAGTTCAAGCTTCTTCTTAATTACTAAGGCGACACATATTTAAATAACATCTTTAACCTTAACCCTTAAAATGCCGAATGCCGAATGAATTGGAAGGGATATACGCAACACCGCATCTTATCAGAATCTATGTTTGCTATTCAGCCGAGTGTTTAAGCTCCACTATCCGAATAGCAAACATGTGCAGCATATAGCCTGATCAGATGGCACGTTCTGATCTGGCTCTATGCTGTTTGCAAAAAACGAATATACTCGTTTCCAGCACAGTCAGGATTAGGCAAAGCTGATAGAGAAACTATACACCACCCAATCCCCAATGGTAGTGAAGGCATTACAATATGAAAAGAAATCTCATAATTTATGAAACACATTACATAGAAAATAAATATAAATAAATAGAATTTTTAATTGTTTATGAGGACCATCGTTGCCCAGTGGTTATTGGTTATTGTCGTTGTCTTGAAAGCACTTGTTCCTTGCTGTTGTAGGTAATGGTCCGCCACCGTGGTCGATTGGTTATGGTCCCCGACTGTAACTGATGGTCACGGGTTCGAGCCCCCCCCCCCTCCCCACTCACACCGTGTCTTTATATAAAACAGTTGGCAATTTCCTACGGAGGTGTGGGCGCTTAGTACTGGTTAACCGCTGGAGCCTGCAAAGGAAAAGTGGTGTTAGGTAAACTGCCCGCCGGCGATATAACCCAAAATGGTGCTGATGCAGGCGTAAATCCCGAACAAACAAACAAATTGTTGGTGAGAATAACAATGTGGGTTGAATTATTGCAAGTGATGAAGCTATCCAACTGCCTTCAAGTATGCATGTAGAACCTCAGAGTTGACGCATGTATTACATAGCAACACGTTCTCCGTGTAACACACAGGCATACATGATGTATACATGTAGTTCTCGATGTAACAAACAGGCATATTTGATGCATACACGTAGTTCTCGATGTAACATACAGGCATACTTGATGTATACATGTAGTTCTCGATGTAACATACAGGCATACTTGATGTATACATGTAGTTCTTGATGTAACAAACAGGCATACTTGATGTATACATGTAGTTCTCGATGTAACATACATGCATACTTGATGTATACATGTAGTTCTCGATGTAACACACAGGCATAGTTGATGTATACATGTAGTTCTCGATGTAACATACAGGCATACTTGATGTATACATGTAGTTCTCGATGTAACATACAGGCATACTTGATGTATACATGTAGTTCTTGATGTAACATACAGGCATACTTGATGTATACATGTAGTTCTTGATGTAACATACAGGCATACTTGATGTATACATGTAGTTCTCGATGTAACAAACAGGCATAGTTGATGTATACATGTAGTTCTCGATGTAACATACAGGCATACTTGATGTATACATGTAGTTCTCCGTGTAACAAACAGGCATACATGATGTATACATGTAGTTCTCGATGTAACATACAGGCATACATGATGTATACATGTAGTTCTTGATGTAACAAACAGGCATACATGATGTATACATGTAGTTCTCGATGTAACAAACAGGCATACGTGATGTATCTATGTAGTTCTCGGTGTAAAAAACAGCCATACTTGATGTATCTATGTAGTTCTCGGTGTAACAAACAGCCATACTTGATGTATTTGACTCATCACTCGTACTGTTTCAACTCTGAATAATTCGTTCAGTGCAAACTGTTTTATTTTATGAATGAGTGAATGCAATACATTGCATGTCATCAAAAAACATTAAATATACTAATTGTCATGCAACATTCCATTTTAAAAGACGAGTTTCTCAACGTGAGATGGGGCATATAGATTACATTCGTAAGCGTGACGGATAGATACAATCTAGTTAGATAATATCACAGAATTCATTCATAAAACTGAAAATTGTAATGAGAATTTATCAATCTACACTGTGTAAAGGTTCGAGTCCTTTGACCGACCAACGGAACAGTGCGACCTTAAACGACTTCTTTATACAATAGCATCGCTAAAACCGCAAAACAGGGATGGTACTCGTTATTTTTAAATGCCCGTGTGCAGACGATAATGAAGTAGAATTTAAATACCGTGTAATCTTCGGTTAATGTATATGCCCATTCTTTCCCATGCTCAAGTTAGTTTCAAATGATACCACCGTGATTGTGTGAAACACGTGAACTAGGGAAATACAAGCAACCTTGCAATGACTTTGATTGACATATCAATAAATCGAGGCTAGTACTGGGGGAGGGGGGTGACATATCAATAAATCGAGGCTAGTACTGGGGGTGGGGTGACATATCCAATAAATCGAGGCTAGTACTGGAGGAGGGGGTGACATATCAATAAATCGAGGCTAGTACTGGGGTGACATATCAATAAATCGAGGCTAGTACTGGGGGGGGGGGTAATATCAATAAATCGAGGCTAGTACTGGGGGTGGGGGGTGACATATCAATAAATCGAGGCTAGTACTGGAGGAGGGGGGGACATATCAATAATCGAGGCTAGTACTGGGGGTGACATATCAATAATCGAGGCTAGTACTGGGGAGGGGGTGACATATCAATAATCGAGGCTAGTACTGGGGGTGACATATCAATACATCGAGGCTAGTACTGGGGGGGTGACATATCAATAAATCGAGGCTAGTACTGGGAGAGGGGGTGACATATTAATAAATCGAGCTAGTACTGGGCAGGGGGTGACATATCAATACATCGAGGCTAGTACTGGGGGGTGACTCAATACATCGAGGCTAGTACTGGGGGGGTGACATATCAATACATCGAGGCTAGTACTGGGGAGGGGTGACATATCAATACATCGAGGCTAGTACTGGGGGGGGGGTGACATATCAATAAATCGAGGCAAGTACTGGGGGAGGGGGGTGACATATCATAAATCGAGGCTAGTACTGGGGTGACATCAATACATCGAGGCTAGTACTGGGGGGTGACATATCATAAATCGAGGCTAGTACTGGGAGAGGGGATGACATATCAATAAATCGAGGCTAGTACTGGGAGAGGGGGGTGACATATCAATAATCGAGACTAGTACTGGGATGGGGGGTGACATATCAATACATCGAGGCTAGTACTGGGGGGGTGACATATCAATACATCGAGGCTAGTACTGGGGGAGGGGGGGGTGACATATCAATAATCGAGGCTAGTACTGGGGAGGGGGATGACATATCAATACATCGAGGCTAGTACTGGGGTGACATATCAATACATCGAGGCTAGTACTGGGGGAGGGGGTGACATATCAATAAATCGAGGCTAGTACTGGGAGAGGGGGGGTGACATATCAATAAATCGAGGCTAGTACTGGGGGAGGGGTGACATATCAATAAATCGAGGCTAGTACTGGGGGAGGGGGTGACATATCAATACATCGAGGCTAGTACTGGGGGGGTGACATATCAATACATCGAGGCTAGTACTGGGGGGGGGTGACATATCATACATCGAGGCTAGTACCGGGGGTGTGACATATCAATACATCGAGGCTAGTACTGGGGGGGGGTGACATATCAATAATCGAGGCTAGTACTGGGGGAGTGGGTGACATATCAATACATCGGGCTAGTACTGGGGGGGGTGACATATCAATAAATCGAGGCTAGTACTGGGGAGGGGGGACATCATAAATCGAGGCTAGTACTGGGGGGTGGGGGTGACATATCAATAAATCGAGGCTAGTACTGGGGGGGGGGTGACATATCATAAATCGAGGCTAGTACGGGGGGGGGTGTGACATATCAATAAATCGAGGCTAGTACTGGGGGGTGACATATCAATAAATCGAGGCTAGTACTGGGGGGTGACATATCAATAAATCGAGGCTAGTACTGTAGAGGGGGGTGAAACCAACTGGGTGTATCGAATTATTGCATGTGAGGAAGCTATCCAGCTGGCTTATGGAAGATTGGTGGTTCTACCCGTGCCTGAAATACTGGTTATAGGGTCTTCCTCCACAAATAATGTTGTGGTATGATAAATGTGATTTTTGTCTAAATCGTGATAAATGATTGATAACAACCCATTGAATAAACAGTAGGATATCTGTCGAGGTCGCTTCTCATCAATGCAACCCGGGTTCGATCCTCGGACCGGGAAGTATGTGAGATGGTACGGTGGTCGCCAGATCGAACAAGTACTCCGGTTTCCTCCCACACGAATGACCACATTTACGCTTACAGCTGCGCCAACGGTAGTGCTTAATATAAGTTGTTAGAACTTGCGTCGCAATCGTTGTAAAATAAATAAAATTTAAACTTTAAAGATAATGGATGAAAATTGATAGCATGTTGTGTAAAGGAAACACCGATAAAAACAGAGGAAACCATTTAACTGTAACAGTAACTGACCTATTACACTCCTTCTTCCGAGCTTTTCTCAACACTCTATTGGATGACTTTTCTTCCAGAAAATGGTTAGCTTTCAAAAAGCAGATTTAATGTTTATAACACCCAATGACCCTGCATGTGTGGTTTACGTTTATTTATCGTCGCTACCGGTTGCCCATATGAGCGACCCCTTATGAAGTGATTAGTAATTTTAGATTTTTGGAGGATAGTGCAATGATACAGACAGAGACCCATCCCAGAGTCTCCTCTGGTTCTTTTACGTGCATGGTGTAAAGCACCGACACGAGACCTCGGTTTAACGTCCCATCTGAAAGACTGTTTATTAGGGTCAGACGGGGGATCGAACCTGAGATCCCTGTATTACCAGTCCAGCGTGTTATCACGACAACAGATCCGTCTATTAAATGACCCTGCACCTGTTTATCTGCAAGAGTCATTCAGATTTAATTCCGATGTTCGAACTCAAAACTACTCAAAAATCACCAACTTTGCCCTCCTAAGCCAAATAGTGTACTATTGGAAGCGTTCACCTGACATTGACCCGGCCTGGAATAACAACAAAAAGAAAGAAACAAAAAGATGTAGAAATAAAAAAGGAAACATATAGTCACCAGATTAGCACTTGTTCCCAATTCCCCTCACCCGTCTCAAGAAATATTGTGAAATTCTTGACTCCGATCTCATATGAGGGGAAGAAGGGACATTGCAATAGTGTGCTATCTCTCCGTAGGACGTTGGTCGGGTCCGGTTTCCCAGATGCAATAGATTTGGGTAATTCTATGCGGCCAAATCAGATGTGGCATTTTATGAACTTTCTGATGATTGGCGATGCAATTAAATGCATTTTCCCTGCGCATCAATCAATTACTACGAGCACTAATATGTCGTCGTTAATTTACCCCCCAGAGATAAACGGATGTCCACTCTCATTAACGCTAATCTGTATTAGATTCTATAATGTTGAATGAATATTTATCAGTACTATACTGATTGTTACTGAAATAGTAATAATAATGATAATAATACTGAATATAATAATAATAATAATGAATAATAATGATGATGATAATAATGAATAATAATAATAATGAATAATAATGATGATGATAATATAATAATAAATAATAATAATACCTTTATTTAGTTCTTATACTAATCACACTCAAGACGTCATTCCTGCTGGAATCCATCACCACGAGCCTAAGGGCACACTCGTAATGGCTACCACTGGGCTCGAACTCCGGGCATTCTTTATTCGGAGGTAGGTGTTGGTACATATTTGACTCTATCATATTTGATATTCTGACAAAAGGAACCGATTTATTACACGAATCATTTTGAATTTTCAATATGTTTGAGCAGCGTAGCAGAAAAGTAGAGCTGTACCCCTTTAATTATTAAATGACCTCGACAGAAAGTGACAGCTGATGTTTGACATACATAAAATACAAGCTGTTTCATTAAAAACGATTTTAGGTTCTAAACCACCCATTATGACGATATGAAATCAATGCACGTGTTGAACGGCTGTTGTGGCGCATGCTGGTGGCCAGTTTGGTAGTGTTTGCATACATGGCTGTCCGATTAGCGCAGTGGTTAGCGCGTTCACTTCTCACCAATGCAATCCGGGTTCGATCATCGGACCGGGAAGTATGTGAGATGATACGATGGTCGTCAGATCGGACAAGTGGGTTTTTTCCGGGTACTCCTGGTTTCCTCCCACACGAATGACCACATTTACGCTTCCATCCGCGCCAACGAGAGTGGTTAATATAAGTTTTTAAAACAAATGGGCTTGTACATCATTTTCAGCTGGCTACGCCGCTGCATATATATTTCGCCCCATCGCCTTACATATTTTCTCGCAACATGTAATCTGAGAATAAAGGCTAAATCGGGTGTTACGTGCATTGACAAAATTTCACAAAACGTTGACAAGAATCCGTCACCAAATTACTCAACACATACAACCACAACTCTATTAAAACATTTTGTAAAACACTTCTTTATATCTTGTTCGTTGTCGAGCATGACAATAATTATGGTTCAAAGAGGATATGCTAATAAAAGCTAGCATGTCATTAAGACGAGTTCCATTTCAATACACCAACATCTCCTACTCTCCTGACCTAGTTACCTCAGGTCAAAGTTGAAAGACCTCAGTTTCGCGCCAAGAGTATTTTCATAACAAACCGGACTACTTTTTCTGACGGTCATTCACTCGGACCAAAATCCAATTAGATGCAGCATCTGTGAAATGCAGTCGTGCAAGCTGTCTGCCTTTTGAAATTGATCGTCTGTTTTTGTTAATGATCTGAATAGAGGGGTTGAGACTCACTCCGGTCATTGACACCTCGCGATTTTTATTTGGCGGTCCTGTGATTTGACCTTCGATTGCTGTTCGGTTATTTGACAAGGATGTGATGCAACATGCATTATCCTCTGAACGTAAATTCCCTGGTGCTTTCCAGCTTAGCAAGGTCTTCTGCTACTAACTATTAAAATTCGCATGTAAAACTTATGATATTTGGTTTTGTATAAACAAGTTGTGTTTATTTTGAGGGGATAATGTTGCACGAACGGCGTAGGTCATATGGCGACTATCTGACTATCCCTCGGGTGCCCATCCGAGCAGTATTTCAGGCACGAACGGGCATCCGAGTAGAACCGGCGACCTTCCGCAAGTTATAGTGGATAGCAACCTCACGTGAATGAATTTGACACGCCCATTTGGATTCGAACCTGCAACATGTGAGGGGCAGATGAATTGAAGACAACGACACTAAACCACACGACCACTGTGCCTCCGGATTAGCAATTTAACAAACGTTCGAACTTATGAAACACCTCTGAGCCATTCAACAAGTTCTGGACAGTCTTAATAACGAGTTGTCGTCTGCTTGATGCGCAGCTGGAGTCAGGGTCAATAGTCGAGTTAATGCATCGGACTTTGAACAGAGAGGTATAAACATTCGAGATATGTTCTCACGCCTGCATTGACCGTGTCGTTCAATACCCGCGGTAAACAGTCCGAACACCATTCAAGTTCGCTCAAGTTCATCGGTCAAAGATCATTTGGATACATTTAGGTCAGTTTGGTGCAATCAGCCAATATTGATCAGTTGATGACTTGGGGTCATTAGTTTAATATGTATATGACGTGCACCAGTTTCTGATACCATCAGATATTCAGCAAAGATTAAATACTTACGTACTCGGAAATTCGACAGTGAACTATATAGCTACTATATCTAGTATATCTCATTCAAACAAATGGCCGTGTTGTTATTGACAAACTTCAAAAGGGAAGTCGTGGTAGCGCAGTGATAGCGCGTTCGCTTCAGGTGAAAAATGTCCGGAGTTCGAGCCCCGCTGGAGCCGTTACGATTGTGTCCTTGGGCAAGGAATTTAAATTCCACATTCATTGCATCTTCTCTCTCCCTCGTGGCGACGGATTCCACCAGGAATGAGGTCTCGAGAATGATAAATTAGAAATTGAAATTAAGAAAGTTCAAGAATGGCTTTTGGCTTATGTGAATATCTTTTGCTCATGTGAATGTTTTGGGTCATGTGAATGTCTTTGACTCCTATGTATGTCGTTGGCTCAATTATATTTCGTTGGGTCATATGAATGTCTTTGATTCGTATGTATATCGTTGACTCAATTATATTTCTTTGGGTCATGTGAATGACTTTGACTCGTATGTATATCGTCTTTGGTCATGTGAATGTCTTTGACTCCTATGTATGTCGTTGGCTCAATTATAGTTCGTTGGGTTATATGAATGTCTTTGATTCGTATGTATATCGTTGGCTTAATTGTATTTCTTTGACTCATGTGAATGTCTTTGAAAATCTTCACAGCAACGAGGCCATGTTTAAACCAATAAAATGTCTGTATTTCGCTTGCGGGATTCGCACCTACAGCGATGAGGGGTGGCGACCTTAACCGTTACCACTCGGTCACAGAGGCCCAAAAATAAAACAGAACTAATACATTTAATAAGATACACACACTGTTTGCAAAACGTCTTTCATTTAGCTTTTTAATATTGACAATAATCGAAAACTTAATCGGATTGGGCTGTCTTGATGCGCCGTAAAACCCATAGCACTCCACAACAACACTGTTCCCGCACGTTAATGCAGACTTCAAACGCATATAGATAAACAAATTGTTTAATATCTGATCAACTTTGTCATTCAAAATGGCAGCCACAGTAGGAATGATGACGTCACACGGGAACTATGTATTGTTTAACTGTATAGTCCCGTGATGTATACGGTGTATTGACCTTTACCGTGTTCGTCCAGCGTTTGTTCTAATTCTCCAAATATGTTAATATTCATATGTAAACATGCGACTGTTCACTAGTAATAAGTACTATATATACTAAATAGATAACTGCTGAAAAGGTAGCTGACCGTCTTGGGGCCCCTTAAACATACTGACCGTTTCAACCTTGTACGATAGTCAGCTGTCTATTGACCCTAGAATCCCCTATCAAACTATGTCGATGTCATAAACCCTTTATCGTGAACAGTAGTCGAAATATGTAAACATTAAATGTTTCAGATAGTTTACAGCTCAAAGGCCCCCCAAACAACCTGGTACGTCAATAAATTAAGCCATAAAGCCGTATCTTCATTGTTCATCGACTATGTTTTTCTATGAAGATATTGCCGGCTTTCGACATAGAGCTGTACAACATGGTAAATGTCAATCACTGTAGTATCGCTAAATTAGTGATTTATCAGATCGACTTGATGATGTTTTACTCACAGCGGCTCGACTTGATGATGTTTTACTAACATCTTTCGAAGACAGACGAATGTGATACCTTTGTATGTAACGGTATAATGTGATAACACCAATGCCTGCATGAATAATAAGGGTCTAATAATGTGATCGATTGTTTTTTATGTTGAAATGTTGTTTCGTGCTGTTGTTTTACTTGCCCAAAGCATGCATGACGCTAGCCTGGCTTCCAGTCTGTAGATTTTTCAATTTTTAACTTCTGGTTGACATGATCAGAAATTCAATACGGCCCAATTAATAGTATCGGTGTTAAAATATATTTATTTGACTGTCCAGGCAAATATCGACACCTGTTCCGAGGCTAGCATGGCGCTCAGCATGACGCTCAAAGTGACACATGTTTACAGTACTGTTTTGAAACTATACTTCGACTCACGAGTTCTGAAGCTATTAATAGTTAAGTGTAACAAGCATCAACAGTGTGTATATTGTGGGGAATTATTTCTATAAATTAAGAACCTCCTTTTTATACTGTTTTAGAGTTATATGGCTTTGATGTGCTATATTACGATTATTGCACGATTTAAAACATCCTCGCATGGTTTAGCTATTGAGCGTCGTCGGCTGGTCGCTACCAACACACACCACGAAACGAAATACTATGTATTTATTGTAACTCTAGACTTTTGGGAAATGAGTGTCACTTCATAGTAAACTGCCCACATTCAACATTCAAAGTTCAATCCAGTCGTCACGCACCGTCCCATATCCCAACCCATCCCATCCCATATCCCAACCCATCTCATATCCCAACCCATCCCGTCCCCGTCCCATATCCCAACCCATCCCGTCCCATATCCTATCCCGTCCCATATCCCAATCCATCCCGTCACATATCCCAACCCATCCCATCCCATCCCGTCCCATATCCTATCCCGTCCCATATCCCACCCATCCCGTCCATATCCTATCCCATCCCATATCCAACCATCCCGTCCCATATCCCAACCCATCCCGTCCCATATCCCAACCCATCCCGTCCCCGTCCCATATCCCACCCATCCCGTCCCATATCCCAATCCATCCCGTCCCATATCCCAACCCATCCCGTCCCATATCCCAACCCATCCCATATCCCAACCCATCCCGTCCCATATCCCTATCACGTCCCATATCCCACCCATCCCGTCCCATATCATATCCTCCGTCCTATCCCAACCCATCCCGTCCCATATCCCAACCCATCTCATATCCCAACCCATCTCGTCCCCGTCCCATCCCGTCCCATATCCCAACCCTCCCATCCCGTCCCATATCCCACCCATCCCGTCCCGTATCCCAACCCATCTCATATCCCAACCCATCCCGTCCCCGTCCCATATCCAATCCATCCCGTCCCATAT